>JANIJH010023346.1:0-11558 GCA_024520975.1 Erythroxylum areolatum | reverse complement strand
CAATGAACGCATTAAAATCATCAATTAAAAATACCTGATGGGTTCATACACAAATAACCGAATAATAACGAAAATCCGATTATCCATACACAAAACCCAAACTTAACATAGGATAACACAATCAATTCCTAATGAGAGAAAGAAACAACAAAAAAATTAAAATAATACTTAACCCGAGTCATCAGCGTCGATATTACCTCCGAACCGGCGTCGAAACATTTAGCTCTTCATGGATCTTTCCCGACAAATTGCTTCAAACCCCATCTTGTAGCCTCAACCGAATATCCCTCACTGGCAAGCTCTCCTTTACTGTTGATGATGTGACCAGTAAAGGTCACACATCAACTAAAACCTTTTGCTCTCCTCTCTTGTGCTTGCTGCGTGCGCTGTCCTCCACGTGAAGCTCTCCAACGTGCGTCTCTCCCAGCCAAACCGATCAGCTCCAAGCTACAGCAACCTTGCTTGGATCACGCTTGAAGCGCCTCCAGTGTTGTGCGCCGCCTGCGTGTTCCCCCAGCCCTCTACTATTCCATGACAAGACAATTAAGGGTCACTTGTCAAGCCCTCTTAATTCATTTGCTCCTTGTTCCTCTGGCTTCCAAAACGATGCGTTGGCTACTCCTTATTCTGCCTTCAAAACGACGCTGCCTCTTGTCTCTGCGCTCCACTTGCTTTGTTTCTCCTCTACGCAGCGTTTCTGAGCCAAAACGCATCTCAGTTTGCATTTTTATTGCCTCCAATCTCTTCCGTCTATTACGTTCCACGCAGCTTATTTATTATACAATTAAAATGTCTCTTGCTTCCTGTAGCTCCTTCAAGTCCTCTAAAACGTCCTCTACTCACGCCTCTATTCCACGTTGCTTCTTAGGCGCTGCGTTTCACACAGTGTGCATGCATGACACGCAGTCGTTCCTGCTCATACTGATGTATTTTCCATTTCTCTTGCCTTTTGTTATTTTTTTCTTCTTTCTCCATGAAAGCAAGTAGATATTAATTTTCAAAAAATGATCCATATGTCGTGCTTTCAGCTCACTTTAATTTCTTCGCTCTCAAATTATACCTAAAATCAAATATGAATTAAAGTGAGTATCTTAAGCATTTTTATGTCAATAATTGCTAAGTATAAATGATTAAAAATATCGACAATTAAAAACACATCATCTTGCTTCTTGCTTCTTTTAATCTTGTTTCTTGAAAGAAGCGATTATTTAGTTGAGTTCTGTAACTAACTCAAACTGATTCTTGAATCAAACGTGATTCGCTTCCGTCTGCTTTTCATCGTCTGCTTCTGCTTCCGTCTGCTTTTGGCTTCCGTCTGCTTTTGTTCCTTTCGTCTGCTTTTCAGCTTTCATCTGTTTTTCTCCTTTCGTCTGTTTTTCAGCTTCCGTCTGTTTTTCTCCTTTCGTCTGCTTTTCAGCTTCCGTCTGCTTTTCTCCTTTCGTCTACTTTTCAGTAGCTTTCATCATTTGTACTTCATCAAAATCATTTATGTAAAGTCATTTTGACTTAACAGATCTTGGGCATGTAGTTTTCTCTAAAGACCCTCAGAAAGTCTTTCCACTTTATTTGGCAAGGCCTGGTGGTACTGTCCGGGACAGTCTTCCACCACTGGTAAGTTAGGCCCTGCAGTAAGGACACTGCATAGTCAAACCTCTCATCAGGTTCGCAGTCCATCTGATCAAAAACCCTCTCAGTCTTTTCCAACCATCCTTCGGCCTCAGCAGGGTCTGCGCTACTATAGAAATCCACATCTCCCTGCTTCCGCAATCTATGATACCTCCTCTCCCTTCTCTCGGGAGCTCTAGGAGGCATTTCCTCATATTAAGGTATCAAAAACGCCCTACTGGCTCCTACTGATCCATAGTCAACTGGTTGATCAATTTGATCACCTGGAGCAGATGACCTATAACAAACAATAATTTCAATCATTTTCTACATTTCTCATGATATTTCATGCTTAACATTCCTATATGTCCCTACAGATGCCAAACTATGCTCTATTACTACCTAAATGTAGCACTCCTTTACCTTAGAATACATACCGGAGCACCCTTAGGACATTCCAGTACATATCCTACGATAATGGTAAACTACGTTCGATCACTACAATCACTTATCATGGCATCATATCTTTAGTCACTTATAAAGCATCATAAGAAAATCACAATATTTTAAAAACCAACTTTTTCCTCATTTCATTTTGTAATTACCAAAGATATACAATATGTCTTTCAACATTTCCTACATGAACATCATCGTAGCCTAATATAAAAGTCCTATATGAAAGAGGAAATATACAAAAATTTGTCTACTCTGTCCAAAACCTAGTTGACCGACCTTTGAGTCATGAATTCTCTTTCAAAACATAAATCTATACGACTGTTAGAGTCTTTCAGTAGCTAGAGTCATCTTTCGGTCTTGAAAAATCAACGTTACAATCTTGGTGAGTTTTGCGAACTCAATGAGGTAACCATCATCGATGGTTCACTCAATTCATGCATCACATCATTTCATATAGCATATATTTCACAAAATTACACTTTACAAAGGAATCACATTTTCACTTCAATTTAACCTAGCCATACATCTCAATCAATCAAGTACCCGTATCAATATGTATGTGAAATGCTTATGAGACTCTTTTCCAATTATTGCATTGTTATGACCAAGGGCCTAAACTCTTTCGCATCCATTGTGGACACCAGGCTCATTTCAATACTGTCCCGTATTTGTTGTAGATACTGGGCTCATTAAACGTTGAGCTTGATGCTTTAATGTGCATAACTAAGCTTAAAGCTCTTTTCACGTTGGCTACTCAGGTCACAACTCTCATTATATGATCATGCATTCATGTATGGAATGCATTTTTTGCAATCAATCATATCATAAAAATTTAGTTCGTGCATTTACATTCAAATGAAACTTCAATATCTAAATCAAATATCACAGTCATCGGACCTTCATTGCCTAGAATCCAACAACCAAGGCACATTCGTTCAACAATTCAAACATAATATAAAACAAACATTTAATTAAGTGAGACCGTCTAGGTTACTCACAAGTTGCTCCTGAAGCTAATGCCTGGAAGTTCTAGCAACGTCTGGAGGTTGATGATCCAATTGCTGCTCTTTATCAAATAACATACACACATATGACAATTTGCACAAGTACAAGTGTTTAACAATGCACATGTATGGTAAAAATTATGTACAATGCATGTTCATGACAATCTTGGGTACTTATCCATCAATTTATTCATAAAATCAATCCCATAACAAAACTCACCTAAGTATAATTTATACTTAGATTTATACCTTAATAAAACCATTGAAATCACAATTCATTTCTCATTGTATCGCTTTCAGATTTTTCCCAAAAACAAAGTTTCTGGTCTACATTTCTTAATCATTCCGATAATGAAAATAAAGTAATTTGGCAATACTCTCTTTATAAAATTGTTCCTCTATGTCTCATGTTTCCATTGATGCCAAAATCATTCAATTCGGTTTAGTAATTTGAAAGATATATCTCAACCACTTTTGGACTGTTCTATTTCTAAAACTGTATATTATGCACATCTTCCATCCAGAAATTGAACATCTTAGAGTCTAAATTTCCATTCAAATTCTCATTTGATTTGTAAGACTAAATCTCTAGTTTATCCCAAATTAATAATCATCTCATTTTGAATCCTACAGATCCAAATATAATCAAAATACTGAAGTATGTTCAGTAAAATATTCCTATTTACACTGTTCCAATAGGTTCCCACACTTTCATTCGATCAATATTTTTCAAATCAATTTATAATGCTACCAATGTTTTTGAAGAGATATAATAATGTGTTAGGAATCTATTGGCTCAAGAATCAAGTCATTTGGGGGTCTAGAGAAGAAGTTATAGTCGAAATAAGCCAAATGGTTTAACTTGCACAATGCTCTTGGGTGTTTAGATCAAAATCAAGTCATGGTTACTATTGGAGAGTACAGTAACTTAATGGGACAATTAAACATTAGTCATTGCAATTAAACTCATGGGGTTGAGGGAGAAAACTCATGGACTTGCATGAGTCACAGGTGTGAGAGTGAGAAGTCATAGGCGTGAGAGATAAAGACAAAAATTGGGTGAGAGCATACTAGTCAGACCTGTCCACGTTTATCACTCAATCTCTGTCAATTCAGTTTAGATAGCTATGATTTTTGGTGTAGAGGTAGAGCAATTTCTTACTAGTCCAATGGTCTAAGTTTCATGTCATTTTGAGGTCGAACGAAGAAGATATTTCCAAAAAAACATCGGATGTTCATCACCTCTGAAAACTTCAAAGTCGCTATCGTGCAATTGCACGATGGCGACTTTCGTTGTTCAACCTCCAAAGTCGCTATCGTGCATTTGCACAATACCAACATTCACTACTCAACCTTCAAATTTGCTATTATGAATTTGCTTGATAGCAACATTCACTTATAAGTCACCAAAGTTGCTATCGTGTAATTGCACAGTAGCGACTTTCACCCTTCAATCTGAGTCACATACCCAACTTTTAGCTTTCATAAATTTTGATACAGAACTCCAAAAATTGTAAACTTTATATCAATGGAAAGCTAAACGAAAGATATACAACTTTTATGTAGAAAATATTATCAAGACCTTCTTATATCAATACAGTTTAATCAAGGAAGTTCAGATCAAAATTTTACCTTTCTTATCTCTTTTCTTTGTTTCATTCTCAACAAACTTCTCTAAGGTGTCTTCCATCACTAATCCAACGTTTCCATTTTCATTCCTAGACTTCCTACTCCATCTCCCTTCAAATCAATACAACAAATTCACACTACCCCTAATTATGCAAGTTTAGTCAAATTCCGTCGAAAACCAAAAATCAGTGATTTATCCTATTCATGTTCTGCCATTCACCATTCTCTGTATTTCAACTTTTGTACACATTCCCTATTTTTCCTCTCAACTTTCATTTATACACTCATTCTCAACTCAAACCATCATTTTACAACTATTCTTCAACTCTAACATCATTCTTTTGGTCAGCTCTAAAACACTCACATATTCACGTACACACTTACATACATGTATATTCACAGTGAAGAGAACAGGGCATGTCTAAACATCATCATTTTATAAATTTCCACACAAATCCTGTACAATATTTCATTGCTCTTTCCAACTCCAAAAATCATTTCTACATTATCAGATCATAAATAACCTTCAAATACTAAATAACATTTTATCCAAATTTTTCATCCTATTAGTGTAGTGTTCATGAAGATGTACGTAAATGCCATGATCATGCAAATGACAGTAATTTCATTAAATATATTTCATAAATTCACGACTCTAATGGATTTACTCAATACTTACTTGTTAAAATTCCAAGATCCTCAACTATCCCAAAGCCCTAACTCTATGCAATTCATGCATACCACTGTATAAATTTACCAGCTTCAATTCTTTCTTAGGGCAGAAGAAACAGATAGCAAAGTGGGAGTGGTATAGGATAAGGAAAAAAAAAGTTAACTCTTGGAGGATATTTGATGAAAAACTCTGTGTGTTGGAAGAAACTTGAAGAAGGTGGCTACGAAGAAAGTAACTAGGACATAATACTAAGTCTTTTTAACTCCCAGAGAACATAACTTACCTTTTAACAAACTATAAAAAGCAACTTAACTAAGTCAGTGACACTTGTCACCTATGTATTGTATAAGGTTCTAACTAAGTTCCTTTTGAACTAATTCCTTTAACTCCCTCCTTACATTACAATTATCTCCAATATCATTTGATTCCTATTTCTATTTTCCATAATATTCCAAAATTTTTGAAATTATTCCTAAAATTTACCAAAATTCAAAAATATAACAATCACACTAACCAATAAAATTTCCAATATAAAATTTCAAGATTCCCGATATATCACAACTCAATTCAATTATACCCGGAATTATCCATGAATGCATGTACAATTATTTTCATGTGCACGATTTTACTATTCATGGGTATATGTATGACATATTATGCATAAGCATGAAAAACATTTCTAATCTCTCATATTTACTATTCTAGCCTCCCCGTAGGTAATGGGATGTTACAGTAACCCTTATAGCCTCACTAAGATTTCAATCAATGCACGAAAGTGTTTATAGGTTTGCTACAACTCTTTTCAATTATGATAGATATATTCATACAAGAGGATTTCTCAATCTCAATCATATGAAATCAAATCATGCACTAACATTGTAAATACATTAGAACAAAAATAAAATGCATAATTGAATCATAATAATTAATCAATATAATTGCATTGAACAAAAGATTAAAATATATTGTTTCACAAACTAGGGTTCATCACACCTAGACACTAAACACATTTAGTTAATCATAGAAAACAAAATCAATAACAAACATGTAGAAAAACTAATAGAAAACAAAGAAATCTAGCTTTTTCCTCTATTGAATCTTCTTATAACTTTGGATTGAATGTAGCTTTCTATCAAATCTCTTTTATGTTAATTTTATGTTTTCCTCATCCCTTAATCAAAATCGTTGCCTCTCTAGCTATCTCATATCTCAAAACTACTACAAAACTCGGCTTTTCTCAATTTTCTTGCACTCAAGTCCTTTTATAATAAAATTTAGGATTTCTTGGATATACATGGTTACTTACACAGGCTTATGAGAGACAGTGTATAATTAAAAACATATGAGTTCACAATTTTGCATAAGTACAGAGACCCACATGGTAACACACACGATCATGTATCTTAAGATACACAAGCATGTAACTCTACACAGCCAAAAACCAAATTCTTCAATCTTCACACATTTATGGAGACTTACATAGTCACTGTACACAAGCACATAGGTCTTTAGTTGCTTCAAATCTTTATTCTATACCACAATTTGATCTGCATTCTTCTCTTTTATTCCATGAAAGCAAATATAACCGACAAATGCACTTGGAGAGAATTAAATACCAAAAATACAACAAAACTATAAAATATCAAGCAAAATACATCAAATAAGGGTATATAATTATAGTGAAATCTGCATGTACCATTGTCGGCAAATCACAACGAAAGAAATTAATAGAACTTAGTGGGACATGAAGAGTGGGAGGATAGTAAGGCCTGATAAGATAATCATAGAGGTGTGGAAGATACTAGATGAAGAGGTTCTAACTTAGCTAGCCAAGATTTTCAATATGATCCTTAAGTCCACTAAAATGTCGAATAAGTGGAGACTTAGTATACTAATTCCTTTATATAAGAACAAAGGAGATATCCAAAGTTGTAACAACTATAAAGGCATCAAACTAGTTAATCACATCATGAAGTTATGGAAAAAGTGATTAAAAAGAGAGTGAGAAATGATGCACCTATCTCAGCGAACCAGTTTGGATTTTTGCCAAGAAGGTCCACAACAAAAGCTTTATATCTCCTTGGAAGATTAATAGAATATTACAACAAAAGACTAACCTATACATAATTTTTATTGACTTAAAAAAAGGCTTACGACGGGGTACCTAGGGAAACTATATGGAGGTATTTAGAAGTTAAGGGAGTTATTATAACCTATATATGGTTTACTAAGGAAATGTATAAAGTTGTAAAGACTAGAGTAAGGATAATAAGAGGAGATACCATACACTTTTTGATCAACACTGAGTTAAGGCTTCTTATTGAACCCCTTTTTGTTTGCAATAATGATGGATGATCTCGCCAAAATATCTAATGGGATGTGCCTTAGTGTATGTTGTTTGCTAATGACATTGTTATAGCCTACATAGATCCCAATTTATTAATTGATTTGGCTCCTTAATTCAATTGAGAATTTTATAAACTCTAGATAGAGGTGTGCGAGGGAAAGACTATTATTTACATTGCTAGTAAATAATAATTGTTTAAACCATAAACCACAAATCGTAAATTGATTTACTAGTATGGGTCAAGGTAAAACTATTTCAGATTTGTAACATAGAGATAATAAATATTCAATCCAAAAAAACCATTACTAAAAGCTTCAAAAACTACCTCGCATAATAAAATAAAAGGTTTTAATTGGTGGCATCCGAAGTTGAAAACTTTGCAGCAAAAGAGGAAGATTAATCAGTGGCTGGCTGATTGGATGACTATTAAGTGTCTATGCTAATGACCAATAAATAAGTGAATGTGTAGCACCTCCTTACCGCAGGATACACACCAGGACCCCCGAAGGTCATTCCGGTACATATCCTAAGATAAGGGCGAGCTATGTTTGATCACTACATTCTGTTCACATGGCATCATATCAATCTTCACTTAAAAGCATCATAAGGAATCACAATATTTTTTAAACCAACTTTTTAAAAAAAATCTAAAGTCTACATTGTGTCTTTCAACTTTTACTGCACGTACATCAACAAACCTAGTACAAAAGTTCTACATGAACGAGAAGAATATATCAAATCTATCTAAGCCATCCAAAAATCCCAGCTGATCGACCTTTGAGCCATGACTTCTCTGGTCAAATCACAATCTACACGGCAATAGAGCCTCTCAATAGCTAGAGTTGTCCCTCGATCTTGAAAAGACAACGTTGCAATTTTGGTGAGTTTTGCAAACTCAATGAGGTAACTATCATCGATGGTTCACTCAATTCATGTAACACATCAATTCATATTACAATTATTTCACAATTTTTCATTTCACATGAATAACACACTTTCACTTAAGCATAAGCAATTTTGCATTTCACTCTATCAAACATACTTAATAAGATGCATATGAAATGGTCATGAGATACTTTTCAATTGTTACGTTGTTGTGACTGGACGCCTAAACTGTCTCGTATCTATTTTGGATATTGGGCTCATTTATACTGTCCCTTATCCGATGAGGATACAAGGCTCATTACATGTTGAGCCTAAGGCTCTGAAACACTTTTGAGCTCGAGCCTCATTTCCATACATTGAGCTTTAAGCTCTAATCATTGGCTGCCCTAGTCCTAACTTCCATTATTTGATTATGCATTCATAAATGGAATGCATGTAACACAATCAATCACTTGATAAAATACATAGGTCTCACATTCACATTCATTCATTATTCAAAACATAATTATAAGCAAACAATAATTGAGAGAAACCGTCTAGGTTACTCACAGGTTGCTCCCGAAACTATTGCCTAAAAGTTCCGGCAACGTCTGTGGGTTGACGTTCCAATTGCTCCTCTATAACAAATAACATACATATATATCACAATTTGCATAATCATAGGTGTTTAATAATGCACATGAATGCAATGAAATATATACAAGGCATGCTCATGACAATCCCGGGTATCACTTCATAATTCTTCACAAAACTATCCCCATACTAAACTCATCTAAGTATAACGTATACTTAGGTTTATGCCTTATTAAACCCATTAAACTCGCAATTCATTTCTCATTGAATCACTTCTAATTTTTCCAAGACACCCCTTTCAGGTCTACTGTTCATGTACAATCAGAAGGTGAAAATAAAGTAATTTGGTCCAAATCTCTCTAGAAAAGTATTCCTCTATGTCTTATCTTTCCATTGACACCAAAATCACTCAATTTGGTTCAGCAATGTGAAAATTATACTCTAAATATTTTCGGACTGCTTTAATTCTAAGATAGTACCCCTATACTCAACTTCCATCCAAAAAGTGTTAGAGTCCAATTTAGAATTTTATTCCTTCACATAAGTTGTATATGTATGTCTCTAGTTTACTTGAAATCAAAAATCACTCAATTTGGATAACTATACAAAAAGATATGCCCAAAATACTGGGGTATATCCAGTGGAAAAATACCAGTTCATAAAATTTAAGAGTACACACACTGTACCCGTTCCATGTTTTTCACTCAATCTTTCTCACTTCAGTTTGGATGGATATGATTTTTGGTGAAAATGTAGAGAAATGTCTTACAAATCCAATGGTTTAAGAATTAGGTCATTTGGATGTCTAGAGGAGAATTTATGACCAAAAGAATCCAGTCTGTTTTTGCTTCCGTCTTAGTTTTTCCATCGTCTTAGTTTTCATCGTCTTAGTTTCCATCGTCTTAGTTCCTATCGTCTTAGTTTCCCATCGTCTTAGTTCCTATCATCTTAGTTTCCATCGTCTTAGTTTCCATCGTCTTAGTTTTTATCGTCTTAGTTTCCATCGTCTTAGTTTCCCATCATCTTAGTTTCTATCGTCTTAGTTTCCATCGTCTTAGTTTCCCATCGTCTTAGTTCCTATCGTCTTAGTTTCCACCATCTTAGTTTCTATCGTCTTAGTTTTCATCGTCTTAGTTCCTATCATCTTAGTTTCCATCGTCTTAGTTTCTATCGTCTTAGTTTTTATCGTCTTACCTTCCATCGTCTTACTTTTGCATCCTCTTACTTTTGCATCGTCTTACTTTTGTATCTCCACATAAAAAGATCATAACTTTCAACTCAGATGCTTACAAACTTCATACTATATACCGTTGGAAAGATAAAAGAAATATATACAACTATCAAGAAGGAAACTTTGCCAAAATCTATCTAGATTACTCCAGATTTTCTCCCGAAGTGAGAACATGAATTTTTACATTCAGCTCCCAATGTACTGCACCCAGTTCTCAACTTCATGAAATTTTGAGACTCTTAGAGATAGAATTGAAATTTTATGTCTGCATACGAAATGTATCCATATATCTCTAGGTTAATCCAAATCAAGAATCATCTCGTTTGGACAACTAGAGAAAACGTTATGGCTAAAACACTGAAGCATATTCAGGAAGCATTTTCTAGATTTTCAAACTTTCAATATTTCACATCACCAAAACACTATAAATCTTTCAAAAACTAATTTTACACTATAACTAAATTTATTTCCTCCCAACCACCTAGTATTTATGATTATACACTTAAATGTCACTTTTCATGCAAACAACAGTAACTCCTTAATTTTCTTTCATAAATCACCAACTCTACAGGATTTATTCATTACTTACTTGTTGGAAACTCCAAAATCTTCAAGCCCTAAACTCCATGCAATTTACGTATTTCACTGTGTACAATGACCAACTTCTGATTTTTCTTAGGGTAGAAGACACAAATAACAAGTTGGGTTTAGTGTAGGAAGGAAAATAAAGAAATCTCTTAGAAGGGGTTAGAAGGAAAACTCTGTGTGTGGAAAGGAAACTTAAAGAAGATGATCATCAAGAATGAAACTAGACATATAACTTAACTTTTCAAATCTCAGAAACAGTAGCTTACATCTAGCAAAGTACCAGGCCTAAGTGACACTTTTCACTCTCCTCATATCTAAGTTCTAAGTTAGTTTCTTTTGAAACTAACTCCCTTAACTTTCATCTTTACAATTCAACTATCTCCAAATCTTCTTTTGATGTCTTTTTCCTATTTTTCCAAAATTTTCCAAAAATTTATGCCCAAATTCACCAAAATTCACAATTACAATATTTTTACTAACCAATAGAATCTTCCATATAAATAAATTCAAAATTCTCAAAACACCCAAAAATCATAACTCAATCTAATTATACCTGGAATTATTCAT
>JANIJH010023246.1:0-11566 GCA_024520975.1 Erythroxylum areolatum | reverse complement strand
TATTAACCTCAATGTCCTGAGCCAACAACACATATGTTGGATTGGATTTGTATCTTCTTAACATGCTCATATGAAACACATTATGCAACTAAGACATTTCATTAGGCAAAGCTATCTTGTATGCCAAAGGTCCTATCCTCTCAAGGATCTCGTAAGGACTAATGTACCTAGGGCTCAACTTGCCATTTTTACCAAACCTTAGCACACCTCACCAAGGCGACACTCTTAGAAACACCCTATCTCCCACATTGTATTCCATATCCCTTCTGTATTGATCCACTTAGCTTTTTTGTCTATCTTGAGCCATTTTAATTCCGCTTCTGATCAGTTTCACCTTATCCACAGTGTCTTGTATCAGTTATGGACCTTCAATCATTCTCAAACCCTCTTCATCCCAATACAGAGGTGATCGACACTTCCTGCCATATAATGCCTCATATGGTGCCATTCCAATACTACTGTGATAATGATTGTTATATGCAAACTCAATCAATGCTATGTATTGATCCCATGCTCCTTGAAACTCCAATACATATGTTATGAGCATATCCTCAACAGTATGGATTGTTCTCTCACTTTGTCCATCTGTTTGAGGATGAAATGTTGTACTGAAATTCAACTTTATACCTATAGCTGACTGCAAACTCTTCCAAAATCTCAAAGTGAATCTAGAATCTTTATCCGATATAATGGACATCGGAACCCTGCGCAATCAAACCACCTCATTTAGATACCTCTAAGCCAACTAGTCTAGAGAGTTATTCTCTCTCACTAGTAAGAAATGGGCTAACTTAGTCAATCGGTCTACCACAACTCATATCACATCATTTTGCCTTGGAGTCTTAGGCAATCCCATTATAAAATCTATAGTGATTCGTTACCATTTCGTTCCCATTTCCACTCCGGAATAGGTAACGAATCTAACTTTCCAACCGAAGTTTGATGCTTAGCCTTAACCTGCTGGCATGTTATATATTTAAAAACAAACTCCGCTACTCGCTTTTTCATTCCAAGCCACCAAAAAAGTTGTTTCAGTATGGTATACATCCTAGTGGTACCAGGATGCATAGCATAAGTGGCCATATGAGCTTCCTCTAAGATGTCCTTCCTCAAATCATCCACATTATGCAGACATAATCTCTTTTTTAACCATAATGTTTCATCTTTCAATTCAAATTTAAAATCTGCATTCATTTTAACTTTCTTAATCAGTTTCACCATGTCAGGGTCCTTGCTTTGAACCTTCTTATTCTATCATGTAGCATTGGCCTCAGTTTCAATATGGCTATTAATGCCTTATAATGCTTAAGATTCAACTCCACATTTAAAGTTTCCAATTAAATCAAGTTTGGTAACCTTGGTAACTGAATCTGAGCTACACTAGTATTCGACTTTCTGCTCAAAGCATCATCCACCACATTGGCTTTTCCTGGATGATATTCAATTGTACAGTCATAATCTTTCAATAACTCTACCCATCTCCTCTGTCTCATGTTCAATTCTTTCTGACTTAATAAGTATCTCAAACTCTTGTGATCAGTATCTATCTGGAATATTTCTCCATATAGATATGTCTCCATATCTTTAAGCAAACATAACTATAGCTAGCTCTAAATCATATACTGCATAGTTATTCTCGTGAGACCATAGCTTTCTTGATGCATAGGCAATCACCTTGCCATTCTACATTAATACACATCCCAATCCTTGATGCAAAGTATCACTGTATACCACATATTCACCAGTTCCTGATGGTATAGCTAACATCGGTGTTGTAGTTAACCGATGATTCAGCTCCTCAAAGCTCTTCTGCCACTAATCACTCTATTTAAATGCTATATTCTTCCTCAAAAGTTTTGTCAGAAGGGTTAAAGTCAACGAGAACCCCTCGACAAATCTTCGGTAATATCCAGCTAATCTTAGGAAGCTTAGGATTTTTGATATATTCCTTGGAGCTTCCCAATTCATTACTGCCTCTATCTTTATTGGACCCACTTATATGCCTTGTGTAGATACTATATGACCTAGAAATACAACCTGATCAAGCCAAAATTTACACTTACTAAATTTGACGTACACTTGTTTCTCTCTCATAATCTATAAAATCACTCTCATATGCTCTTTGAATACACAAGTATGTCATCAATGAACATAATTACAAATCTATCCAGGTAGGGCTGAAACACCTTATTCATCAAACATTAATGAAAACTCCAATTGGGGCATTAGTTAACCCAAACGATATTACTAAAAACTCAAAATGCCCATACTTGCTTTTGAATGCACTCTTTAGTACATCAACCTCTGTTATCTTCAACTGATAGTACCCATATCTCCAATCTAACTTGTTAAACACATGTGCTCCTTGCAATTGATCAAATAAATCATCAATTCTAGGCAAGGGGTACTTGTTCTTCATAGGGAAACGAGTACTTGTTCTTCACTATAACCCGATTTAGTTGCCTATAATTGATACACAACCTTAAAGTGCCATCTTTCTTCTTCACAAATAAAACTGGAGCTCCCAAAGGTGAAACACTGGTTCTAATAAAACCTTTTTCTAGCAACTCCTATAGCTGAGCCTTCAACTCCTTTAGTTTTATAGGTGCCATCTTATATGGAGAAATGGATATAGGAGCAACATCTGGAACTAAGTCAATTATGAACTCTGTTTCCCGATCTGGAGGTAAACCAGACAACTTGGCAGGAAACACATCCAGAAATTCCCTAACAACAGGAATGTCTTGTACATTCTATTCAACTTGTGTATCTATAGCGTGAGCCAAATAAGCCTCACATCCCCCTTGCATCAACCTCAAGGCACTCATAAATGAAATCAGACATACGACTTGACTAATGCCTCTGAAAACTGCTCTTGGCTTATTAGGAGATTCTAATACCACCTCCTTAGTATAGTAGTTTGTAATAGCCCTAAGAGCAGTAAGCCAATCTATGCCAAGAATGACATCCATCTCCCTTAACTGTAATATAATCAAGCCTGCTTCCAATTCTCCTAATCAACTTTAATCAAACACCTTTTGCAAACTTCTCTAATTACTGTAGTACTATCTATCAATGTACTCACCTCTAAACCATGTTTCAATTGCTCTTTATCATAATGTAACTTAAATGCCAGATGCGGTGCAATAAAAGAATGCATAGATCTAGGATCTAGAAATGCATATGCTTCATAATCAAAGATAAACAATGCACCTACAACGACATCCAGAAAATCTTAAGCCTCCTATCTGGTCATAGCATAAACTCTAGCCTGAGACTGTGGTCTGTTGCTTCGAACTTCATTCTTGACAGAAGGACTTCTATAACTTACTTTACCTCTTCCTCGGCCTCTCTGTCCAACCCTACTAGCTCGACTCTACTAAATAGTGGTCTCACTCATTAATCCCCCTCTTATACTAGACTGGGCTCCAATTGTAGCAGGACAATCATTAACTTGATAATCAAACGAGTCGCATCTAAGACAACCTCCAAACAATCTCCAATATTCACCACTGTGTTTTTCCCCACAGTGTTTACAGTTAGGTAACTGTCCTGACAATGTACTTCTTCCATTGCTAGGTTGTACAAAACTACCCCTTTGTTTAAACTCAGACTGTCTTGATCCAGTCGGTGGTAGAAATGGTTTATTTTGATGCTTATTGAACTTCCTACCAGAACTATTCTGAACTTCACTGGGCATCTTCATCTTAGACTCTTGTCTATGTTCCCCCTGATCATCTCTCAGTAATTGTTCTATTCGAATCAAGGCTGCTCTGAGCTCAGGAAAATTGCTCAGGTTAGTGATTGCTAGCCTTGTCCGAATTTCCATTTTTAATCCATCTTCAAATCTCCTGCACTTGTCTTCCTCAATAGGAATCAAAGCAGTTGCATAACCCATCAGTTCATTAAATTTGATCTCATAATCTGCTACTGACATTCTGCCTTATTTCAGATCCATAAATTCTTTCATTTTTTTGTCCAAGTAAATTTTGGGCATGTAGTTTTCTCTAAAGACCCTCAGAAAGTCTCCCTAATTCAGATCACAAGGCCTGGTGGCATTGCCTAGAATAGTCTTCCACCATTGATAAGTTGGGCCTTGTAGTAAGGAAACTATGTAGTTGAACCTTTCGTCCGACTCACAGTCTATCTGATCAAATACTCGCTCAGTCCTCTCTAACCATCCCTCAATTTCTGCAGGGTCTGTACTTTAGTAGAAGTCCACAGCTACCTGCTTTTGTAGTTTATCGTACCTCCTTTCCATTCTCTCGGGAATTCTAGGAGGCATTACCTCAGGTCGAGGTATAGAAGACTCTCTACTGGCTTTTACTCATCCTAAGTCAGCTGAGTGTCCTTCCTGATCACCTATGTCGGATGACCTGTCATAAACATTAACTCTAATTACCATCCACATTTCTCACTATATTTCATATTTAACATTCCTATATGTCCCTATAGATGCCAACCATGCTCTAATACTGAAAATGTAACACCCCACTACCATAAAGTACATACCGGAACACCCTGTGAACATTCCAATAAATAACCTACAATAATGTCATATTAGAGCAAACGCATGTCCAACTTAATCATGGCATTATCTAATACACATAAAGTCACCAAATTTTAAAACTAAACTGAATTCCTCATTCATTTCATAAAAATCAAAATTACATTGTGATTTACAAAACCATTTGAATATAAACAATGTCAAAACTAAGTATATTACATGAGGAATTTTACAAAAACTTCTAAGTCATCAGTCTCAGTTAACCGACCTTTGAGCGATTGCTTCATAAAATACAAGAATCAATCTTCTTATAAAGTCTCCTTTTCTCTGGTGTCCTCCCTTATACTTGAAAAGTCAACATTGCAATTTTGATGAGTTTTATGAACTCAGTGATGTAACCATCCTCGATGGTTCACCTAATTCATACCACATATCAAGTCAAATAATCAAATAACTTCACATCTTTTCATATTACAAATAGCAACACATAATATTTATTCCACATACCCAATCTCATTCAATTACATGTCCACATTACAATTCAACCAGTCAATCAATCAATCACACTTATTAAGTGTATACATAATGCATATGTGACCGACTTTTAATTATTTCATTGTTATGACTCAGTGCTTAAACTTTCCCGTATCCATTGTGGATACCGGGCTAATTGTTACTGTCCTTTACCAGTTGTGGATACAGGGCTCATTGTACATATCGAGCCTTTGGCTTTATACCACATTCTAGAGCTTTAATCTCATTTTCGATGGCTACTCATGTCTCGACTATCTTCAACTAATTATACATTCATGTATTCACATTCAATCAATTATAATTTCAATCATTCTCATTCCCATTCAATCACATTTTTAATCCCATATACATATATCATCGGACCTTAGTCCAATATTCAACAAACATGCTGAGTAACATATATTTCACCAAATTCACATTCAAGGAAAACTTCAATATCACATTCATCAATCAGAGTCTTTGGACCTTCATGTCCGGAATCACTATAAACAATTCATTCCACATTCAGTACAGAATTTATAGCAAACAAATATTAAGTGAAACCTTCTAGGTACCTTACAGTATGCTCCAGATAGTCATTGCCTTAAAGTCCAAGCAATGTTTGGATGCTATCGTTCAATATGCTCCTCTATAACATATAGTACATACTCATCTCACTATTTGCACAATTATGAATTCATTTATGTACATTCATGTATACTAATTATGTACAATGCATGTTCATGACAATTTTGAGTTCCTTACCATATTCTTGTTACAAAACTTATTCATAAATCCATACTTAATTGATTAATCTAGATTTGTCTAAAAACATACTTTTAGGTCCACTTTGCATGATTATTCTCATCAATAAAGTGAAGTAATTTGATAAATTGTTCTTCCACGTCTTAAGTTGCTAAGGAAACCAAGACCATATAATTTGATTTAATATTCTAAAAGTTATACTCAAAATACTTTGGGCTGTTCTTAACTATAACAGTACCCTATACTCAATTTAAAGCCAGAATTTGGAATTCTCAGAGACAGAACTGAAATTCAATTTCTTCAAGAAAATATCTCTAGTTTAATCTAAATTAAAAATAATTCCATTTGGAATTCTATAGATCGAAATAAGGCTAAAATATCAAAGTATGTTCAGTGAAGACACTCCATTTATCATATTCCAGCACACTTTATCATTTTCATCCTAAATTCATCAATCATTTTTCTTTGAACAAATTCATATGGCCATAAATTTTTGTGGAGAGGAATAAGAATGTGTTATGAGTTTGATGGATTAAAAATCAAGTCATTTGGAGGTCAAAAGAAGAAGTTATGGCCAAAAGAGTGAAGGATGTTCAAAATTGTCAGAAACCATTACACTTTTACTGTGCAAGCACGTCGTGCAATTCCAATTAATCCTCCATTGTCACGATCCTGCATGTGCATGATCATTCAACCCTTTCATGACCCATTAGAGTCTCGATTATGCACTACCTTTTATTCAAACTTCTTCCAGCTCTTCCCAAAATAAACCTTTGGGTCAATTTTGTATGGCCATTTGGATAAAGAAAAGGAAAGATTTAGGCAAAACATTATTCTAAACAATTGTTGCTTTATGTCTTAAGTTTTGAATGAAACTAATTCCATGCAATTTGATATTGAATTATGAAATTTATACCTAAAATAACTGTTCCCAAACCATGACAGAATCCAAAACTAACTTCAAGCTACATTTTGAAACTCTTAGAGACAGAATTAAATTTCGATTTCTTCATAAAAAATATAGCCTTATGTCTTTAATTTAATAAAAATAAAAAATAATAGCATTTTGATAACTACAGAATAAGTTAAGGCTAAAAGAAAAAAGGTTAATTAGTGGAAATGTTATAGCTAACAGACTGCAAAAATTCTTCTTTCACTTTTTTTTTCATACTTTTAACTCCTACCTTTTTCAACTATCATATCTTATACACAAATCATCTTTTCTACTTCCATTTAAGCCCTAATCATTCACAAACATGTCCAAAATCCCAAATTAAAACCCAAACATCAAAACAAATCACCATTTATGCATTTCATCACTTTTTGCATTTTCATATATGCTCAAATTAACAACACCATTTTAGTCCAATTCAAACATTATTAAGATGCCATTTACAAAACCATAAAGCTTAAAACTCAACTTACTTGAGTTAGCTAAATTCTGAACAATGAGAGTGGTTTCAATGGATGAAGAAATTCTAGAATAAACAGTAACAAACACTCTATATATGGACTGAAATTCTTACTTTGATGTAAGAATCAATAACCAGTACTCAAACATGAACAACTTGGCATTTTAGTGATAGATGAACAATTGAAAGAGAGTTTCCAGTGATGAACAAACCAAATGAAGAACAACACAAGCTGTAGAAAATTTTCCTTCCGAAACACATGACTACATGTATTACTAATTCTTTACCACATGTCATCAATGCATGTAGTCCATTTGCCATTAATTCATCAGTCCACGTGTCACACTATAATTGGTCCATATTTCTACGTTTTCCTAGTCCAAAAATACTCCAAATTTCCAAAATACCCAAAATATTACCAAAATTGCTAAATCACATTTAATACACTCCAATTTAACTTTTTAAGAGAATAAAGTCCACAATTCCCATTTATAAATCAATTTTACTCGTAAATGTTAATGATTGCATGTACAACCATATTAATGAGCAAAAATCAATATTCTTGTGTATGTATATACCTCATTATCCATAAGCTTGAATTATGCTTCCTAATTTATCATTAACCTCTTATAAACACTATTTCAACCTTATCATAAGTAATAGGATGTTACATTTGATGAGGGGCTTGGCTATATAGTCGACCTCATTTGATCAAAATTGTTGTAATTGAAGAGTAGATGCTCACTTATTTTTGCTTCCCCTTTATACAACATGCACACTGTTGAAATTCTCACGAATTTATGTAGATGAATTAGTATGCTCATCTTAACATTCACTGTCAACTATATCAACATATTATCATAGGATTAATTTCTCTAAGAAACCACCAACCTCCTACTACAACTCATCACCATCTGATCAATATTAAGTTTCTTTCTTATAAATGCAACTATAAGCTTAATAAAAGAATTTAAGCATATGGATATCCCTACAAATCTTTTCTTATTTATCTCTTTCCATATCTCTTGGAGACATGTAGCAATTGCCACCATATAGACTTCCTTGTCTTGCTTGGAACTAGGAATCTGCGGTATCTTTTGTAAGATATCAATTAGTATGCTTTGGATGCAACTATATATGCATAAAGGTGAAATTCTTTGTGACACAACTTTAGAGAATTTGCATTTGAAAAACAAGTGATCTCTATCCTCATCCTTCAAGTAATATAGTACACAATGTTTAAAAGAGGATAGAAATGTCAATATGTCCATAGTGTTGAGTTTATTTAGCTTAGCTAACCAAAGCACTAAGTTAGAACATTGCTCTAAAACAGGTTGCACCACCTTATTCTTGTGCTATCCCAAACATTAGTTCTTTTTCTTTCCTATTGGTTATTCCTGAGACAGCTAGTCCATTCCATAGATAAGTATTTTCATTTCCATTATACCTGTATTGTGGAATTGTTAGAATCCTCATCTTCTCTAAAGATAGAGATCAGTTTCGATTTTTAATTATTTCCTACACCTTGGATTTCTTTGAGTACCTAACCAAGGAATTCATTGCCATATAGTTATCCATTAAAGGCCTTTAACTAGTCCAGTTGTCATACCATAATGAAATCCTATCCCTTCTATTCAATATATAACTTATTGTTACACTCTTCCCTCAACTTGAGTATTTGATTGAAGAACCAAGAGTAATTGTCTTTAGGATTAATTGCCCACAAACTACCACCTTTAGAAATTTGTGAATCCATTTGATCCACAAAGACTCTTTTTCACTTAAAACTCTCCAAATTCTTTTCAGCATTAGACATTTATTCCTCCTATTGGTTGTCTCCAACCTTAACGCTAAAACTTCTTTTGGTTGACATATATGCTTGCATCTCTTTTTATCTATTCCTTTCTCTCATTTCCCTTTAGCCCATAGGAATTACTTCATCAGTTTTTCCATAATTTTAGTTAGCCCTTTTGATAAGAATATGTAAGAGTGCCAATAAGTTAGCATTGATACAATAACAGACTTTAGGAATTGAAGCTTACCTCTATAAGAAAGGGTTTTATTCGTTTAAGATCCCAATCTTTTTTTTTTGTTTGTATCTTCTCAATCATAGGTAGACATTCCCTATATCTTATTCCTCTCAAAGATAGGATTTCCCAAGTCCAGGAAAGGGGTTCATTCCAGTAACTTGTGACAAAATATCTGAGAAATGTGTTGCACTGTTTGAGAATATGAAAAAGCTTTTCTGAAGATTAATGCTCGATTTGGATAGCTCCTTACAACTTTATAAGGTAATTATCAAAAAGAAACTGAATGAGTATCAGCCTTACTCAGCAGGATAAGATCATCTACAAAATATAAGGTCATTGGAGAAAGACACTTACACTTGGAATGATACTTGAAGTTAGAGGTTGTAGAGATTTTAAGTTTCAACAATAGGGTGAGAACTTCCATACAAATTAGACATAGGTAAGGGGAAAGATGATCCCCTTACTTAAGTCTTCTAGAATATCTATGTTGGACATCCATTAATCAGAATCCCAAAAAGAGCTATGGTAATGCATTCTTGAATCCATTTAATAAACATATGGGGAAATCTTATAACCTCCATAGTCTATCACATGAATCTCCAATTGACACTATCAAAGGCTTTTTAAAGATCCACTTTAATGGCACAATTTTGTGGAGTATTACCTCTTGTATACCCCTTTCAAGAGCTCCTGCAATATTAGAATGTTATCTCCAATATGGCTATTGCTCAAGAATGCACCTTGGTTCTTACTAATGATGAATTTCAATATAGATTTCAGCCTATTAGCTAACACTTTGGAAATGATCTTATGGATAAAATTAGTAAAAGATATAGGTCTAAAATCACTCTAGGTTGCAGGTTTACGAGTCTTAAGAATTAGATACAAGAAAGTGTTATTAATCTCCTTAAGCAACGCTCCCTTTTTGAAGAATTTATACACGACTTCTTTGATGAATTTCCCTATTTTATCCCATGTTTTTTTTATGGAAATTCCCATTCAATCCATCTGGACCTGGATTCTTTGATCCATTCATTTTTAAAACTACTTCATTTATTTCTTAATCTGTGACAAGTTTGGTTAGATTGTTGGCTACATCTTTAGGTATCTTAGTAGAGACAAATTGCTTAAAATCCCCTCCATTAGCTTTACCATTCCCTTTTGTTCCTAGGAGATTTTGAAAAAAAATTCATTATTTCTTAGCAATCTCAGCTTGCTTATATATTACTTCCTTAGATTCAGTTTTTATTGAAGTGATTATGTTAATATTTCTTCTTGTTGACATTGCATTGAAGAAAAAATTTGAGCATTTATCCCATCCTTAATCCAGCTGGCTCATTGTTGCAACAAGGAACAATGATTATCCATTACTTACATATAGTTCTTAATAGTTTTTCTCTCCTTATTAACTAGATTCGCATCATTTGGATTAGTTACTAGTGAATTTTGGATAAATGAAAGCCTAATTCTTGGATCTCATATCTACTTTTTAGTATTTCATCCCCTTCTAGCATTCAACTTATTTAGTTCCTACTTTACAATCTTAAGCTTTCGCAAAAAAAAAAAAAAAGTTTTGTACGATTGACCTCAATCTTAAAGCCCTTTGAAATAGCTTCTTGAAAGCCTTCCATATTAGCAAGAAAGTTATTAAACTTGAAGGGGTGTTTAACACTAACCTGTCTAAACAAATTATTAACCTTGATGGGAGTATGATCAGGGAATCTTGGGTTTAAGAAAATGGCTTTACTTTCTAAAAAGGTGATTAACCAATCCATATTCACTAAAGCTTTATCTAGCCTTTTCCAAATAAACCATATTAAGCTTTGTTTGTTGCTCCATGTGAACCTTTACCCTTCAAATTTTAAATCAATTAGTTCTATATATTTGTTGCAATCAAATAAATCCATATTGTAGTTGAGTAAGTCAAAATTCCCTTTTACCTCTGACCTATAGAGAGTGTTATTAAAGTCACCATGGATTATCTAAGATCCTCTAATAGAGGTTTTTAAACTTCTCAGTGAGCTTTATAAATTAAATCTTTTGAAAGCTATATTGAATCTATATACAAAAGTATCCAAAGCTTTAAGGTTTTCCATTTTGAATATTAACTTAGTGTGAATGAACTGCTAATAGTTTTCAAGGATTCCACCTCCATTAATTCCCTTTGATAAACAATAATAATTCTTCCATACCCATGGCACTGGTAATTTGTTATTACCTTCCAGTTAATACTAAAGTAACTCAACTTATTCAAATTTTATGATCTAATTTTGGTTTCTAATAAACAAAACAATATATAGGCTTCTTATGCTAAACAAAATACTTTAAAGAATTGAGCG
>JANIJH010023237.1:0-11566 GCA_024520975.1 Erythroxylum areolatum | reverse complement strand
AGGTAGCTGAAGATGAAGAGGTTGTCGAAGAAGGGAGTGGCAATAATGATAGTCACAGTGGGGATAATGATACCAAAGAAGGTGCACCTGAAACTGAAGCTACAGATAGGAGTGACCAAGGAATAGATTCAGTTGGAATAAAACCTGGGGAAGATTAATCGGAGAAATATCAACTTCCTCCAAAACAAAATCATGGAAAGCCTCTGATGAGATACTCTCCAGAAGAAAATAGAAGGAAATCCAAGTACCCTGTCTCGAAATATGTGAGTACAAGTTAACTTTCTCCAAAGATGGTAAATTTTGTTTATACTTTATCGACAGAATATATTCCTACTACAGTTAGAGAGGCTCTTAATGACACGAAATGGGCAAGGGCTATAAGTGAGGAGATGATGGCATTGGAGAAAAATCACACATGGAAGTTGGTTGGTCTGCCAGAAGGAAAGAAAACTGTGGGATGTAAATGGATGTTCACCATTAAATATAAGATAGATGGGACTATTGATCCGAGGCTCATTGCAAAAAGGTATACTCAATCATACGGGATTGATTATCAAGAAACATTCTCACCTATCGCTAAGTTGAATACTATACGTGTTTTGATATGTTTGGCTTTTAATCTTGATTGGCCATTATATCAATTTAATGTGAAAATTGCATTCTTGCATGGAGATTTGGAAGAAGAAGTTTACATAGATATCCCACCAGGCTTTGAAGCAACCAATTCTGGAACGGTGTGCAGATTAATGAAAGCTCTTTACAAATTGAAACAGTCCCCTAGAGCATGGTTCGGTTGGTTCAGTTTAGCCATGAAGAAGCTTGGTTTTAGGCAAAGCAATTTTGATCATACGTTGTTCATAAAAGGTAAGGCAAAGATGGTGACTGTGTTAATTATCTATGTAAATGATATTATCATTACTAGTGATGATAAGGAGGAGATCTCCAAGCTACAAACCCAGTTGGCACAAGAATTCGAAATGAAAAATCTCGGAGGTCTAAAGTATTTCCTAGGGATTGAAGTTACAAGGTCAAACCGAGGTATTTTCCTAACTCAAAGAAAATATGTGCTTGATTTACTAGTTGAAACAGGGATGCTTGATTGTAAACTGGTGGATACTCCAATTATTCAGAATCATGGGTTGGGAAGTAAACCGGACCAAGTGGCAGCTAATAACGAAAGGTACCAGCGATTGGTAGGAAAGTTAATCTACTTGTCACACACCCGACCAGATATAGCCTATGCTATAAGTCTAGTGAGCCAATTTATGCATAATCCAAGTGAAGAACACATGGATGAAGTGTATAAGATTCTAAGGTATTTGAAAGGGTTGCCAGGCAGGAGTCTAATGTCTCAAAAGCATAGACACCTAAACATTCATGGATACACAGATGCAGATTGGGCAGGGTGTGTTAGCGATCAGAAATCAACTTCTGGTTACTTCACCTTTGTGGGAGGAAACTTAGTTACTTGGAAGAGTAAGAAACAAAAGGTAGTTGCTTTATCTAGTGCTGAAGTTGAATTCAGATAGATCACTAAAGGGTTATGCGAATTACTTTGGCTAAGGAATCTTATGTGAGAATTAGGATATGGAAATAAAAGGGAGATGGAATTGTTCTGCGATAACAAAGCTGCAGTCGAAATTGCCAAGAATCTAATTCAGCATGATAGAACAAAACATGTTGAGGTTGACAAACATTTTATTAAGGATAAACTCAAAGCTAAGGTAATTCAACTCCCTTATGTTCGGTCTAAAGATCAGTTAGCAGACATGCTCACAAAGGCGGTGTCAGGGAAGGTTTTCCACAGCTCATTAGACAAGTTGGGCATGAGAGACATCTATGCACCCACTTGAGGGGGAGTGTTGGAATGAGCTTTCAAGGAGATTTGCTTCCCTAATAGGCTTCTTAATTGGAATGATTGATTTCTTTCCGAAAAATAAGTTGACTACCCTAATGGGTATATATATGTGTGTGTGTGTACTTTATAACCAGAAAACATTACGACTGAAAAAAGAAAACTTTTGTGGAAGTAGGCAACAACGATGTCGAACCACGTTAACTCTGTCTTACCTTTCTTCTTGTCTTTCTTCTACCTTTGATTGATGTTTTTGACAAGCAATAACTCCTTAACCTAGATAGATGTAAGTATATTCTATATAACCAGTCTTGTATACACAATTGGAAAAGGAATGAGATACTAAGTTAACATGATATCAAAGCAGGCTCCGGGGCTTATAGGGAACTTGTCATAGAGTAAGAAAAAAAAGGAGAGAAACATGAAAGATTAAGAGGAAAACATTAGAAAACATGGATGGCACTCCATCTACAGGAAGTTCTCAAATAGAGAGTACAATAGTTTCAGATTTGACATCAAAACTATCTCAAATGTTGAACCAGACACCTACCAAAGTAAACGAAGAATCGATCACTGCAGTAGTTAGCACCAAATTGGATGACAATAACTATGGAATTTGGTCCCAAGTCATGGAGATGTATGTCTCGGGCAAAGATAGGTTAGGATACATAAACAGAGAACTTCCACAACCAAAAGAGACAGGTCCAAAATTTAGAAAATGGAGGACAAAAAATGCGATGGTCGAGAGATGGTTGATCAATTCTATAGATCTAAAATTGATTGGCAATTATATAAGATACCCAACTGTGAAAGTGGTTTGGGACGCGGTTGCTACAATGTACTTTGATGGTCATGATACACCACAAGTTTATGATCTCAAAAGAAAAGTGACGAAGCCCAAGTAGGGAGGAGGATCTATTGAGACATATTACAATAATCTTCAAGGCCTTCGGAGTGAAATCGATTTTCGGGGCTTATAGGGAACTTGTCATAGAGTAAGACAAAAAAAAGGAGAGAAACACGAAAGATTAAGAGCAAAACATTAGAAGACATGGATGGCACTCCATCTAAAGGAAGCTCTCAAATAGAGAGTACAATAGTTTCAGATTTGACATCCAAAGTATCTCAAATGTTGAACCAGACGCCTACCAAAGTAAATCAAGAATCGATCACTGCAGTAGTTAGCACCAAATTGGACGACAATAACTATGGAATTTGGTCCTAAGTCATAGAGATGTACGTCTCAGGAATAGATAAGTTAGGATACATAAACAGAGAACTTCCACAACCAGCAGAGACAAGTCCAAAATTTAGAAAATGGAGGACAGAAAATTCGGTGGTCGAGAGATGGTTGATCAATTCTAACGATCTAAAATTGATTGGCAATTATATAAGATATCCAACTGCGAAAGTGGTCTGGGACGCGGTTGCTACAACGTAGTTTAATGGTAGTGATATGTCACAAGCTTATGATCTCAAAAGAAAAGTGACGAAGCTCAAGCAGGCAGGAGGATCTATTGAGACATATTACAATAATCTTCAAGGCCTTCGGAGAGAAATCGATTTCCGTTGTTCAAATCCGAAGACTTTTGGATAGAAATGATATTTGAGCCTGGGCAAACCTCATGCTTGACTTTTTCAAAAAAGTCAGGCCTTAGGTCAAGCTCGAATTTGGGCTGCCCAGACCTAACTCAACATAAGGCCTCGAGCTCGAATTGGGTTGTCTCGTGACCGATCGAGTTTCAACATGATTAGGCTCATTGTCATCTCTACTTTTTTCTTAATATTATCATTTATATAATATAATAAATAAATTTTCTATAGAAATTGCTTTCTAAATCTTTCCATTGTATTTGTATAGTAATTGCAAAATATGGCTTAAATTGACGGGACTCAAGCCTAGAGCCTTGCGCCCGATCGAGCTTCGAGCCAAACCCGGATCCTAATACTAAGGTCGTTTCTAATATTTTATAGGTCCTAGGTAAAGTAAAAAATGAGCCTCTATTTTTAATTATTTTTAGACTCTTGTAAAAAATTAAAAAGAAGTAAAATATGAATCTTTTGTCGTTCTTTATAAAATTAAGAGTGAACCTTATTTTATTTCATTTTATTTTTTACAAGAATAAAAATAGACCATATTTTATTGTTTGTAGAAATGGGCTCTAGGTGAGCACCCAAGCTGCCCTTGCCTAGGGCTTGCCCTGCCTCACATAGAGTCTTATCAAAAGTAAACAGGCCTAACACATAGTCTTGTCAAAAGTAAACACCAGGTTAAACGGATTCAGTGGGCTTCATTTGTTTACATGAAAATCTCTGCCGACAAATAATGAAAATGGAATATGTTTATTTTACTTGTGAACTAACGGATTTATTAATTGCAATATCGTTACAACATCACATGTTTCTACTTAATTAACAAACTTAAAAACAATCTAAAAACTCCACAAGTCTTCAGGTTCAAATACTTATGCATTCTTATCTTTGTTAAGGGATAAAATCTATACATATTGTTTTCACTGTAACATTTCTGTTAGTTTTGTAACAACATTCAGTTATCTTGTAACAAACTTTGTCCTGTATTGATAGCGTAGCTGATGTACAGAATTCTTTGTATATATATATTACATCATATAGTGAAGGAATAGACGAACATTACTATTTCACTTCAGTCTTCTTATTGCTCTCTTTATGGTATCAGAGCACCTTGACGTCTAACGACAATTTTTTTTCTTCGTCATCCTGGTTGCGCGTCATTCCCTTCCTCTCTTTTTCTGCCTCCTCACGTTTTCATCTCTACATCATTATGACTACTCCAGACGATACATCTGGTACCACTAGTCCTGCTCATCTCATTTCTTTTAACAACTCTTCTCTCATTGTTTTGAGCACAACCTCCATTAAACTGAACGGCACAAACTATCCGGCCTAGCGGCTGCAAATGACCACCCTTCTTATAGGCTATGGACTTCAGGGTTACACGGATGGCTCTTTCCCGTGTCCGCCAGCTATTAATCCTGGCTATACCCACTGGCTTCGGCAAGGTCAGCTTATTATTGCAGCTCTGCTTTCCTCTGTTGCTGAGCATATCGTCACGTTACTTGGCTCCATTACCACTTCTAAACAAGCATGGGATGTTCTTGGTAAGACCTATGCGAGTAGCTCTCGCTCATGCATTTTTTCTTTGAAGGAGAAACTCACTTCCATGGAGAAAGGTGATCAATCAGTGGCTGTCTTCTTGCGTCAAATTAAATCTATAGCTGATGAATTAGCCATTATTGGCAGCCCTCTTAATGATACAGACATGCTTATTCATGTCCTCAATGGTCTTGGCTCTGACTTTAAGGAGATTGCTGCTGCTATTCGGGCAAGAGACACTTCCATTTCCTTTGAGGAACTTCATGAGAAGCTTCTTGATCATGAAGCCTATCTCACCGGGACAGTAAAGTTCGATTCTCACCCTACCACCGCGCTGCTTGGGTATCGCCCCCAATGGCCCTCACAATGTCCTCGCAGCCACTCCCAGGTTTTCCCATCGCACCAGCGGTGTCAACCTCGCCCTTCTGGTATCCTATCTGGTTTTGATGTTTCTGACCCATCGGTACAGCCTCCTGCTACCCATGACTCTCCTTCTTCAGTTGTCTGTCAATATTGTGACAAGCCAGGCCACACAGCCCGGTGATGTTTTAAACTTCATGGTCGCCCTCGCCCTCGCCAACCTGCGGCTCACCACACTCAGAAGCCCATAGTCCCTCCCTCTGATAAATGGGTAGTTGATTCTGGAGGCTCCCATCATCTTACTAATGACTTTGCTAATCTGTCTCTTGCCTCACCATATGATGGTTCCGATCAACTTGTAGTCGGTAATGGTAATGAGTTACCAATTACCCATACTGGTACCACTACTCTCTCTACTCCTACTGCCTCGTTGTCCTTACCTGATGTTTTACATGTTCCAACCCTTACTCATAATTTATTGTCTGTCTCTAAGCTCTGCCATACTAACAATGTCTCGGTTGAATTTTTCCCTACTCACTTTCAGATCAAGGATGTCCGGACCAAGGCGGTCCTAATGCAAGGTCCTTGTGCTGATGACTTATATTACCTTCCCTGTCCAAAGAAGCTCCCACGGGCTCATGTCGCTACTCTTGTCTGCTCTCGCGATTGGCATCACATTTTAGGGCATCCAGCTCACCCCATCCTGCAACATCTGCTTACACGTTTTCAACTTCCTAGTCACAATACATCTTCGAGTCCTTGTGTGTCCTGTGTATGTTCTAAAAGCCATAAGTTATCTTTTTCTAATACTCATCTTACCAGTAGTCGTCCCCTTCAACTGTTGTTCAGTGATGTTTGGGGTCCAGCACCCATTACCTCTGTCGATGGGTTTCGATATTATGTAGTGTTTGTTGATCATTTCTCTAAATATACTTGGTTGTATCCCATTCGCAAGAAATCTGATGTTCTTTCCATCTTTGTACATTTTAAATCTCTTGTTGAAGCATACTTTAACACCAAAATTATCTCTCTGTTTAGTAACAATGGTGGAGAATTTGTTGCGTTTAAAACCTTCTTGGCCCACCATGGCATCATTCATTTCATCACTCCTCCGCATACGCCTGAATTAAATGGCACAGCTGAAAGACGTCATCGTCATATAGTTGAGACGGGTCGTGCTCTCCTTCACAAATCCACTATACTGCCCACTTTCTGGTCATATGCCTTTCAAACAGCCATGTATCTTATCAATCGGCTGCCCACACCCGTTCTTCGCATGGTATCTCCTTATGAGGTGCTTCACAAATCTCCCCCTAACTATCTCCACCTCCATTCCTTTGGTTGCCTCTGCTTTCCATGGCTTCGGCCTTACACAGTACACAAACTCCAATTCCGGTCCACCCCTTGTATCTTCCTTGGATATTCTCCATCCCATTATGCGTACTTGTGTCATGACCCTCTCACTAATAAAACCTACATCTCTCGGCATGTCACCTTTCATGAGACCATTTTCCCTTATGGCTCTCTGTGCTCCACCACATCCTTGACACCTCGCCCGCCTCCTACTACATCCTCTGACGTCGTATCCCTCTTTGATCAGAGTATCTCTGTGTCGCCATCTATTTCCTGCCTCCACCTTCCTAGTCCAATCCATCTAATCCGGTTCAGTCCACCTTCCTTCCTCCACATCCCAGCTCCATACCCGCCTCTCCCACTACCCATGATGTTATCCCTTCTGACAATATGGACAGCACAGGTAATATATCTCATTCTCTTCCAGTGGACGTTGCCTCAGCCCCGCCAGTCGCTACCGACTCCTTACCTACGCCACAGTCCCTCATCAACACTCACCCGATGCTGACCCGCTCCAAGAATCATATCTACAAGCCCAAAAAGTTGTATCAGGTCAGTAAATATCCCTTGCCTGCTACACTTGAACCCTCGTGCCTCTCATTGGCCCTGTAGGACCCATTATGGCGTTTTCCGATGAATGCCGAATTTGATGCTCTCATCAACAACCACACTTGGGATCTTGTTCCAATCCTTCAAGCATGTAATGTGGTTGGCAACAAGTGGCTGTTTCAAATCAAATGCCACCCCGATGGTTTTGTTGCTAGGTATAAATCCCGCTTGGTTGCCAAGGGCTTTACGCAAACCCCAGGTTTGGACTTCCATGAGACCTTTGCACCAGTTATTAAACCTCAGGCCCTTAAGATTATTTTCACCATAGCCATTGCCCATAACTGGTCCATCCTTCAAATGGATGTTAACAATGCTTTTTTACAAGGTGCCCTCACCGAAGATGTCTATATGAAACAGCCCCCGGGCTTTATACATCCAAATCATCCCACCTATGTTTGTAAATTGCACAAGGCCATCTATGGCCTTCGCCAAGCACCTCGGGCGTGGTATGAGTCGCTGAAACAATTCATCCTCTCCTATGGTTTTCGGAATAGTGTCAGTGATACTTCTCTTTTCATTTACAATTCCAATGGAGTTGTTGCATACTTCCTTGTCTATGTGGATGACTTACTATTAACAAGTAACTCATCTGAGTTTTTGTCCACATTCACTACTACCTTGTCTAGAAATTTCTCCCTCAAGCAGTTAGGTTTTCCATCTTATTTCCTAGGGATTGAAATTGTTCCCACTACTGATGGTCTCTTCCTATCTCAACACAAGTACATTCGGGATATTTTGGATCGATTTGGCTTGTCTGATGCCAAACCAGTCTCTACACCACTATGTCTATCCACCCCTTTATTCCTTGATGATGGTACAGCCTCCACTGATATTTCCTACTACAAGCAAATGGTTGGATGCCTTCAGTACTTAGCTCATACCCGGCCAGATGTTGTCTTTGGGTTACAACTTCGTAAACAGGACACCCTTACTCTTCAGCTCTTCAGTGATATGTCGTCCCCTCTCCTAGCCTATAGTGATGCTGATTGGGCTGGTAACAGAGATGACAAAACATCTACTTTTGCTTATCTAATTTACTTTGGTGGTAATCTGGTTTGTGGCAATCCAAACGTTAACGCACTGTTGCTCGCTCATCCACCGAAGCCGAATACTGATCTTTGGCCACAGCAGTGGCTGAACTTCAGTGGCTCCAACACTTGTTATCCGAACTTCATCTCCCTTTCAAAGGCTCTCCTGTTCTCTATTGTGACAATCTTGGTGTTACGTACCTATGCAAGAATCTGGTATTTCATACACGCATGAAACACATTGCTCTCGATTATCATTATGTTCGTCAACTTGTACAAGCTGGCACGTTACATGTCAACCACATCTCCACGAATGATCAGCTTGCAGATGCCCTTACCAAACCCTTGTCATCACGTCGTCATGTTGATTTACGAACCAAGATGCATGTTCTTGATGGGACCATGCTCTTGCGAGGGCATGTTAAGGGGATAAAATCTATACATATCGTTTTCACTGTAACATTTCTGTTAGTTTTGTAATAACATTCGGTTATCTTGTAACAAACATTGTCCTGTATTGATAGCGTAGCTGATGTACAGAATTCTTTGTATATATATATTACATCATATAGTGAAGGAATAGACGAACATTACTATTTCACTTCAGTCTTCTTATTGCTCTCTTTAATCTTATCCCTTTCTTCAAATCTAGTTCAATTTCCTATTTTCCTTGGTAACGAGACTCCATTGGTTGAATTTTATTTTTCAGGTCCGTCTGCCACCTACTGGAAACTCCAATTTCAATGCGACAGGTTGGAGTATCAGATCATCAAATTGAAAAATCCATCCATACAGATTCTTCCAAGAAAGAAGCAACAAGCTTCTTTAGATTCAATGGTTTTGAAGCAGAAACTCCCTCTATATATATAGAACTTCCATGGAAGCTGAGCTATACATTGTGCAAAGTCAGGTTGTGAGTGAAAGATGGGACCTGAACTAAACCTCATGCAGTTTTCATTCCCTTCCCTGCTCAGGGCCACATAAAAGTTATGCTTTAACTTGCAGAGCTTCTTCATCACAAAGGCTTTCACATAACATTTTTCAACTTTGAGATTACTGTAGATGTTTGATTGAATCAGGAGGTCTGAACTCACTAAATGGCTCTTGCAAGGGAGAACAGCACTTCCTTCTCCACACAAAACTCATGCTTGAAGGTGACTCTGGTTGGCACTCTCCAGCAGCAACTTCTGAACTAAATGGTTTTGCTTCAAGGAAGAGAAATATTGCAGAAGATCAACATTCACTCTTCATATGCTAAATGTATTCTTCTGTAAAATGTAGTAATTGTCACTCTAATAAACAATGTTTGTTTCTCACAAGTGTTTTGTAAAGGTTTTGGTTCGAATAGTGACTATGAGATTATGCTAACTCTCCAGATATGGAATTTTCAATTTCAAGTTTGTTTCTTTCCACTCCAAGAATTTTATCTCAGAACATTCTCTCTACACAATTCCAAAGCTACTCAAGATGAACAACAGAAAATTAGAAAACAAGGTTTTTCATACATAGATGAAGAAGATAATCTTTTTTCATATATCTCTACAAATGTTACATAATGAAAATGATCTGGAGCTTTTCATATTAGCTCTCACACGTTTTTGTGCCATCTTACATCAATGGCTGAAAATGAAAAACAAAAATAACCAAAGAGCAAGATTTTGACATGTATCTCACTCTCATTGGTTCATCAAGGACAAAACAATAATGCTGTCTGGAAAATTAACAAACTCTGACAATGTATCACCTAATAATTTAAAGGCTGCAGAAAGTAAAAATACAAAAACTGATGCTGCAGAAACCAAAAGTTGATGTGCGGGTTTGAGCTAGCTTAATTCCCTTTAATGGCAATTGAAACTTTGACTTTGAATTCTTCTACTTCATTGACTTGCATGAATTCTTCATAATTTCATCAGGAATTATCAAACTCTACTTCAGGTTTTTTTCAACTGATTTAAACCAGCTCTATATTTGCTTCATACATTTTGGTTCCTCATCTTTTAGCTTCCCATTGCATGTTGCTTCATTCTTTCCACCTTTCTTGCACTGATCTTCAATCATTCGAATTCTGTTCTTTGGATCCAAGCAATTCTGAATTACTCCCAAAATCATCATCTCTAGCTTTCTTTTATACATGGGACTCTTGTTCTTCATTCTGCTTCTCTTCTTTACTCTAACTGATCTTGCAAATTCTTCCACAAATTTCAATATGGCAGGCTGCATGAAACAACACAATTCAGCAATGGCTTGCGTGACTTTTGATTTGAATTCATTCCTGACTACTTTTCTCCTTCAGAAGGTGATAATCTAAAACATTTTGGTCCGATCTGTGAGTCCATTTTAGGATGTGATTTCTTGGAAACGTTTAAGAACATCATAACCAAGCTCAGCGATTCATTGTACATGTCATCGTTCATTATCACATGTGCAGAAAAGCTAACACTTCCTGTCGTCCTTTACTACACTATCTCCACCTGTGCTTTTGATGGAGAAATTTAGAGGACAATGATGGTGAAGAATGAAGATCGTAGCTACTGTACGTGTGTTTTATTTAAGCAAAAAGATAGCCTATATATAAGTTGCACACTCTCACTTATAAGAAAGAAAAGTGTGTTAGAGATAACATTAGGAGAAATAATGGTAGAAAATCTTCCACCTTATTTGATATTAACATAATAACAAAAACACTTATAAAAGTTCGAATTAAATCTTCCAATATGTCCCTTTCATTTGAATTTGGAGAGTCCAAATTGAACACAATATTCTTCATGGTTGTTCTTTGCATGGTAGGTTCTTCGTGAAAATACTTGCAATTTGTTGATCAGTTTCGCAACTTTTCACAATATTCAATATGCCCATATTTTTTGCAGTACGAACAATACACTAAACTGCTTCTACCTCTCCCCCTTCTTCAAAACCCACCTCGAAATCTGCCTCTTCCTCGTAGATTAGAGGATTCTGGTTATGCCTTCATTGTTGTCCTGTTAATCCTGACCTAATTTGCTTGCAAAGAGCCCATTAATTCATCAAAAGAAAAATTAAATAGATCTTTAGACTCTTCAATTGCAGCTACTATATAATCAAACTTAGAGGATAAGATTCTTAAAACCTTGGCAACTACATTTTCATCAGTGATTTTTTCACAATAGGAACGCATTTGACTTACAATAGTCGAGATGCGAGCCAAATACTCTTGTGCAGATTCATTCCCTTTCACGCTAGAAGTTTC
>JANIJH010023168.1:0-11571 GCA_024520975.1 Erythroxylum areolatum | reverse complement strand
TGCCAAATCAGTCCTAATCACTCTCATCCCTGACCAAATTACTATTTTACCCTTCCCGTCGGGGGTGGGATGTTACATTTATGCATTAACTAACCATTTTCATAGCATGTGCACTAGAAGTATGTCATTTTCATTGAAGAAACCCTGAACTAGATTTAGTTCATTCACTAACCATGGTCATAGATTTACTTCAATGCTTCCCAACCGATTATTGCCCTCATGTTATTGAAATCTTAGTATGGTTGTTTATCTATTTATATGCACTGATTTAGTCCTTCTATTACTATTATGACCCTACTGTAGAACCATTGTCCTATTTGATTGATACATCAATTTGTTGCTTTAATTGGAACAAATACAATTCTTCTGAACAAATAATATTGTAGTGTTTCTTGGTTAATGATGCTTTATTAGATCTAGCCAAAGTGGAATCAATCATAGTTTTAACATATTATTATGTGATTTTATCCGAATATTTTCAAACCCAAAGGAAACTTGAGATATGCTAATCCGATTCATTTTTCATTTTCATGGCATAAGCTGCTTCATTAATCTAGTCACTTGAGAGCTTCTTCTGAGTCCATTTAGCTCTGTTTTTTAATGGATGACAGGTTTAAGCACCCAATTCAATTGTCAATCCCCACGCTATAGGAAAAACAACTATGAAGATTACACATAATTGTGGTGTGCGTTGGCATTTCTTCAATCTTTTGTTTGATCTTTAGTGTGTTTTAGTTATCAAAAGGAATAAAGCCTTTGACATTTGGTGGTATCAGATTATCTTCAAGGTACGATTCGCATCTATATAATGGATATTCAGGATGGAGTGGGACAAGTATTCTTTTATGAATAGGCTTCAAGTTTTTGAGACGGGTTCAAATCATCTATATCAATTAGTCTGTTCCAACTTCGTGGAGCTTGGTCGGAATAGGATGTGGTCTCATGAGCATAGACATTGATGCTGCAAGCCAAGCCTACATTGTTGCCATTGTCCGTTGCTCATGAACATAGTTATATTCCACATATTTTAATGTAATTTTAGTTCAATTACCATAATCAGGTACATGTTTTTCTATAACAATAGACTTTATGTTGTGTAGTCTAATACTTTAATGAGGTGGGTTGAGCTTTTAATGTAAATTCATATGTGTTAAATGACGTTTCTTCCATATAACATTCAAACTTGATTTTCATACAATAACACTTAATTTATTATGATGAAGAAAGGAAGTAACTTTTATTTTAATTCTTTAAAAAAACATATTGTTCTAGTGCTCGTTCGTGACAGTTCAGATTTTTTGTTTCAATAAATTTGTTTCAACCATATTCCACCACAATAAGATGTTCTAATGAAACCTAATTTTGTTATGTATCAATCAACTCTTTCCTAGCTTCAGCGAGGTTGATGCCTTTTCCTTTTCCTTTTTTTTTGTCTTTAGTTTACCAACACATGAAAATGCCAAATGGAGAAACCAAACATTTTTTAAAGAATTTGTTTAACACCAGTAGTTAGATATTTGTTTAAGTTTAATGCTAAAGGATTCATTTTTGCTTGTTAATTAAATTGTGAATTCTACATTTAGGGTTTCTCTATATCATAAAAGTGAAGTATCCATTTTCATTTTTTCATTTATTTTTTTAGGTTTTTGCTTTAGGATCAAAGCTAATAATTCTATGACGGGATTATCTTTGTCTTGTCGTCGATTAAATTTTAAAGATGGTAATGAAGTTGACATGAATGAAGGTGAAGATGAGCTTATAGCTATCGTGAGTTCAAACAGTAATCAAGATGTGCAAGCTACTCGCTCATTTGTTTCTAAAGAATTAATACCAAAAATTGGAATGGAGTTTGATACAGAAGAAGATGCTTACCAATTCTATTTATCCTATGCTAAAGAAGTCAGGTCTGGGATAAGGAGAAGCAGAAACCGCAAAGATAAATTCAGAAACTTCATTGACAAAATGTTTTGTTGTAGTGCTAAAGGTAAACAAGAAAAAGACAAATAAGATATACACGTAAGAGCAGCCCTGAAACGAGGTTTGGTTGTGAAACTAAAATGTGAGTCAGCCATCAAAGAAGCGAAAAACTTTGTATGGTTCAATTTATTAAGGAGCATAATCACCACCTCTCGAGTCAAACAAGACGCACTTACATAGATCTCTACGAAAGATAAGTTTATCTAATACAAATTGAAATGGCAAATGACATAGGAATCTCACTAAAGGCATCTTATGATGTCATGGTTAGGCAAGTAAGTGGTCGAGAGAATTTAAGTTTCATACTAGATGACTACAGAAATTACTTATGGTCTAAAAGAATGAGAAATGTGAAAAGAGGGGATACAGGAAGTGTTTTGGAATATTTACATAAAATGAAATTTGATTATCTGAATTTTTGTTATGTTATCTAAGTTGATGAAGATGATTTAATAACCAACATTTTCTGGTCAGATGCAAAGATGAAACCAGATTACTCAAATTTTGTTGATGTCGTTTGCTTTGACATAACTTACAGGAAGAATAATGAAGGACGTCCCCTTGCATTACTTGCAGGTGTCAATCCTCACAAACAAACTACACTCTTTGGTGTTGCATTGTTATATGATGAGACATCCCTTATATTCAAATGATTATTTGATACTTTTGCGAAAGCTATGTCTGATAAAAGACCTAAAACTATTCTTACAAACCAGGATGCAGCAATGGCAAAGGCTCTAGTACTAAGATGGTCTAAAACTCATCATCGCTTATGTATTTGACACATTGATCAAAATGCGGCCATTCATTTAAGTGGTGTTTTCTCTCAATTGAAAGATTTTACTAGAGATTTTATCTCATGCATATATGATTTTGAAGAAGAGGAAGATTTTGTAAATGTATGGAATGAGATATTTTGCAAATACGGACTTGAAGACAATGATTGGTTGAGGTGTATGTTTGTGATAAAAGAAAAATGGTCTTTAGTGTGTGGAAGACATGTGTTTTGTACAGAAATGAAGACAACACAAAGAAGTGAGAGCATGAATGGTGTTGTAAAAAGGTATGTCAATTATAATAAAAAAAGGAGTTTTTCATCACTTTGAAAAAATCCTTAAAGATCGTAGATATGAAAAGTTAAAGGTTGATTTCAAATCAAGTACAAGTATTCCCTCATTATTGCGTCCAATTGAAACTTTGAAACATGCAACAAGTGTTTATACTCTTGAGGTGTTCAAGTACTTTCAAAATGAGTGGTGTAACTCTCATAATTGTTGTATTGCAAGTTTTGGGGAAGTTGGATCAGTCACAAAATATCAAATTACCCTCATAAGAAGAACTATTACCATACAGTTACTTATGATTCATCAAATGGAAAAGTTGATTGTAGCTGTAGAAAATTCAAGTTTATTGGATTTTTGTGTTCTCATGTTTTGAAAATTTTTAATTTGGAAAATATCATGGAGATCCCAAGTTAGTACATATTGAAAAGATGGATATATAAAGCAAAAGTTAGATTCGTGGGAGCTAAAAATTTTGGAATTACCACAAGCAATTTGGATCCCAAGATATGTCAAAATATGTGGTATAAAGAATTGTGTGGGTTATGTGTTCAATTAGTTACAAAAGCATCTGAGAGTGAAGAGATTTACAAAATTGTTAAAGATTGTATTTTGAAGATGTTGGAAATCGTCGATGCTAGACTACAAGGTAATGGATCAAATGTCCAACAGTCAATTGTGAGCTCCAATATTAGATTACAAGGTGAAGAGATGGTTCAATATTTGAGTGTTATAATATATCACTTGAACCAAAATGTGATTGAATTTTATGAAAAGAACAGTATTGGAATTAAAGGAATCAAAATAAAAAAGAAAATGGTTTCAGGTAAGAGATTGAGGGGTGGCTTGGAGAAGGTTATAAAAAAAGGAAATCAACCAAAAAAGTTCAGACTTAAGAAAATCTTACAATTGCAACACCAATATTACTATTTAATCTTGAGGTTCTATTTGTGCTTTTTTTTTCTTGAATTCCATGTCCCTTACATGTGTACTTTTTAATAAAAAGGATTCAATGTTTTAACAATTAGTCTAGTATTTTAATTATATACTCTTTAACTTTTTTGATGATAGGTTTTCTCTGCTAATTCAAGTCAAACAAATTATATTGCAGTACCAACATTACCATTTAATCTTAAGGTTCTATTTGTAGATTTTTTTTCTTGAATTCCATGTCCCTTATTTGTTTACTTTTTAATAAAAAAATTCAATGTTTTAACAATTAGTCTAGTATTTTGATTATATACTCTTTAACTTTTTTGATGATAGGTTGTCTCTGTCAATTCAAATCAAACAAATTATATTAAAGGTGTTCCATTTTTTATGGACATGACTTACTCCCGATGGGTATTTATCTTTTGGCAGAATACTATTACTAATGACATTATATTTAGTAACTTATTCACAATTCATTAATGATAGTATTTTTTATGATTCTTATAGGCACAACATCCACATGGTTTGAGCATTGTGATGATAAATAACTCATGACAAAATAGTAATATTAGCTATGATAGTGCAGATATAGGTGCTTTCGTTGAGAGATGTGATTGTCTAACTGCATGTGCAGGAGCATATTTTGTAAATTAAAAGTGAAAAGAAAATAGACTGTTTAAGTTAATTTGTGCATCTTTATCGACAAGGTGCATATTTTGTTTCCTACTAACAATTGGCAATTTCTTTCTTATACTCTTATTATTATGAATTTTTTATATACTTTGTTGATTATGTATTGTCTATAAATTACAACTCCTTATGTTAAAAAATATTTTTGTGCCAAAATGTGAAATGTTTAATTCTTGAGATTGTAAAAAAAACGAACATTGAATTTCTTTTTTTTTTTGATGACATTGTGGGGGAAAATATTCGCAAAAGTGAAAAATGTAAATGAAGTCATAATGTAAATGAAGCTGTGAGAAACTCATGGTGGAATGGACAAAAAGAAACCAGCTTGTATATAAATATGTATTCATGGGTTACAATCATGAAATTAACATTCTTGAAAACTAATCAACACTTGTCAATAAATCACAGTCTACAAGTATAATTGTCACAAAGGATCTTTGGATTCATGAGCTAAACAATTCTAATAAAAGTATTGGCCTTAACTCTAGCTTTCCTTTAATATGCGCCAAAGAGAGCAAATATAAGCAAGAAGTTGAACCAATTGCATCTAGAAAAGTGACCACCTTCATTAAGAAGAAAAACAAACAACATGAATACGGATGGGTCTTAATTGACTATTTGAAGTGAAATTTATCAACTTGGAAGTCATTTATAAGTCAAAGTACAAAAGGCTATTCAGCTCAGATTAAATGTTTATAGCTATAAATAAAAACTTTTCCAAACGACTCACCAAAACATTATCCCTATTAAGTTATAATTTTCATAGAGGTCTCTTAACTTTATGAAATAACCTTTTGGAATAATGTAAATATTGGTTTGGGTAATGAAAAAGGTCATCCACATATTAGTTAATGCCCATATCAAGCCCAAAACATTATTGTTGCTATACTAATCTAATGCACATTATGGCATTATGGAATGTAATTCCTTCAGTGGCTCTGCATAAGGGATTAACAATTACACCCACAAAACTATATGGAATTAGCCTCAAAACCTTCATCATGGAAAGCATAAAAGCCACATCTTCTGAATATGTAATGCAACTCTGGATGATTGCTGAGAATTTTCCACCTTCTACATATTTAATTTTCCAATTAATGGATCATAGCAATAGCATAGAAAATATTCTTTGGTATAACATGTGCAGTTCATTGCTGCAAATTATTGGACATGCAACTAGAGACACAAACCATCTTTTAAAGTCATTTTTAAACCAAAACCATCACAGTTACCAAAAAGGCACACATTGATAAATGTAAAACAAATATAAAACAATATACCTTCCTTAGTAATGTTGCTAGTTTCAAATCTCTCATTGCCACTCAGCACTATTGCTTCTAGCTCTGTGGGAGTTATTGTTGCAACTGCAGCTTGATTCTCAGTTTTGTTTGGAGCCAATTTTATAGTTCTAGTAGATACATAGACCTTAGCGGTTGCTGAACTCCCCTTGGCCACTTTATCCTAAAATAAGAATCAATGCACATGAAGATGTTATTCATGGGAATCAATTTAATTGAAAAGTGTTATGAGCATGGACTCACTATGGATGCATAAGGGTTTTTTTGGAGCATCCTCTTAGATGCATAGACTCACTATATTTGTAATGTGTATATGTAGTTCTTCGCAACATGATTTTTTGACTTTGTATATAGGAGAAAGATAACAGTGAACCATGCAGGAATTGAAGTTTGAGAATAAAAGCATAATAATACTTCTTTATTCTTCATTTCTGTGTTTTAATGAAATGTATTGGTTGACATCAAATTGAGTTGCAAACATTGACAAAAAAATGCCACACTATCTACATCAAATAGTCAATGATTAATGATATTATTATTATATAAATGTAATTTTGTCAAGATGTCAAATGGGCATCATGCACGTGAATTTCCTGTTCTATTATATAAATATGAAATCCCTTTTAGTGTATTGACTTCTCTATAAAGAGTGAGACCAATACATTACTCCCAAAACCTTTCCCTACAGTTTGTCAACATAATTAGGTGCACTACCTCAAACTTAATATAGCTATGAGCACATTATTGGAAATAAAAAGGAAAATTTTCAGTAATTTAAGATACATCTGCACCTTCCACTTTGGATTAACCTCAATTTCAAGAGAAACCTCATCCTTATAAGAAGAGAGCTCACTAAACATGATTTCACGTACTTCCATATGTAAGTGACCAAGAGTTATGGTGACACCATGCTACATCAGAAGTCAACAATAAAGTCAAGCATTTGATATAGCTATTAAAGGAATCAACATCAACATATTATAGATAGCAATAGAGAGGAATATGAAACATGTCCTTAATTTCAATAAAATTGTCAAAAGATCATCTAATTTAAAAACTTAAGCTATATTGAGTATAGCTGGTAGGACCAGAAGGAAATAAAGAGTACGCTTTGGAAAGGAAAAATGCAATTGTTTATTGAAAGCAAATAAACGGATATGGAGAGTACTAGAGAATCTCACAGACAATCACATCAGTAACAAAAGAAATTTTGAGATGCCTAAACTCCAAGGATATACTTTAAAATAGAAAGATTGCACACGCTAATGACAATTACTATAGACCTATTTATAGACTTGACTCCTAGAGATATAATTATAGATAATAATAAATCCTAATTATAGATAACAACAAGTAACCCACTTTTATTGAAAATTAGAAACTAACAAGTAATCCACTTCTACTGAAAATCTAAAACTACCAACTCTTACTATTTTTCCTCTAATAATTGCCAACTCATTACATTATCTATTTTTGACTTAGTCTTCTTGTGAAAGTATGTCTTTAGTGGTCTATCAACATCCCTCCCTTAGAAAATCACCTTTTCCTCAAGGTGAAAATAGGGATATTGTTGCTATAATAGGTCATATGATTCCCAACTAGCATCTTCTGAAGGACGGTTTTGCCATAAGATGAGCAATTCCAAATCTAATTCATCACCATGCTTAATCCAATGGTGAGCCAACACTTTTTGAGGTTCCACATCAAACTCCCAATTGGAATTCAAAGATAATGAAGCTGGTGGATTGATGGAGAGTTGTCCTTTAGCTTCTTTGAGTAGTGAGACATGGAAAATAGGATGCACTTTGGCGTTAGCAGGGAACTCTAGTACATACACTACTGGACCCTAACATTTGAGAATCTTATAAGGACCAAAAAGCTGAGCCAAAAGCTTCTCATTCATACACCTAACTAAAGAATGTTGTCTGTATGGATGGACTTGTAAGAAGACAACATCACCAATTTCAAATGATTTTCCTCTATAATTCTTATCCATATGTGTCTTCATCCAATTTTGAGATTTGAGTAAATTGTCCTCTAAAACTTGTAATATAGCATCCCTTTCAACAAGTTTTTCTTCCAATTCTGATATGTAAGTATCGCCGTGACAATACACTTGTAAGGTGGGAGGATCACGACCATACATAGCATGGAAAGGAGTATTGTTTGTTGCCGGATGGAAATTGGTGTTGAATGAAAGTTCTATCCAGCACAAGAAACAACTCCTAATCTTCGACTTCTCACTTGCAAAGCATTTGAGATAAGCCTCTAAGCAACGATTTCAAAACTTCCGTTTGTCCATCTAATTGTGGGTGGTAAGTTATCCCCAGCCGCAACCTTATCTAATTAAGCTTAAAATTTTATGTCCAAAAGGAACTGGTGAGCAATCTGTCCCTATCTGATAGTATGCTTCTTGGAACACCATGTAATAGGACAATTTCCCTACAAAACACATCAGCAACTATTTTTGCACAATATGGGTGAGTTAGTGCCACAAAATGGGCATAGTTAGATAATCGATCCACCGCAACCAAAATAGTATCATATCCATTGGATTTCGGTAATCCATTAATGAAGTTCGTCGAGAAGTCTTCTTATACCCTCTGTGGGATCAGCAGTGGTTGAAGCGGACCCGCTAGAGATAATAACTTATACTTGTTTCGTTGACATAGGAGCAGTTTTGAACATAATGTTTAACATCATTTCGCATATTTGACCAAAACACACTAGCAAAAAGTCTCTTGATTGTTTTGAGAAATCCTCCATGTCCACCAGAAACCATAAGCTTCTCCCTTAAAGGCAAGTCAGCTAGGATGACAAGCTTTTCTTGAAAATAAAGGTGCCCATTCTGGCTAGAATAATCAGGAACATATGCAGGATCTTTCTTTAATTGCTCTATAATTCTTGTAGTCACAAGATCTCACTATAGGAGAGTCAGGAGCTTATCAAATTCTATCAAAAAAGGAACTGAAACTACATCAAATAAGGTCGACGGGATAGAGAATCTACCATAATATTCTCCTTTACAACTTGATATATGATGGTAAAATTAAAGTGCAAAAGTTTGATTAAAATTCGTTGTTGTTCACTAGTAGCAATCTTCTGCTCTAATAAAAACTTCAAATTGCAATGATCAATCTTTATAAAGTAACCTAGAAGATAATGCTTCCATTTTTGCAAAGAAAGCACTAGTGCAATTAACTCACTATCATATGCAGATTTAAATCTGTTTGAGAAAGAAAATCCCTTATTGTAAAAAGAAATCGGGTGGCCCTCTTATGGTAAAACAACTCCTATCCCTTGTGATGAAGCGGCACATTCAACAGTGAATGATTGGGAAAATTTTGGAAGCTTTAAAATAGGTATAGACGTGAGTAATTGTCAGCAACCACCTCATTCCACCTGAAAGAATCTTTCTTGTTTAGCTTGGTTAAAGGATGGGCTAGAATTCCGTAACCTTGGACAAATCGATGGTAATAACTAGTAAGTCCTAGGAATCCTTTCAACTGCTTGACATTTTGGGTTTGTGGCCAGTCAGCAATTACTTTGATATTGTCTAGATCTACCTTAACTCCTTGATTAGAAATGACATGACCGAGAAATCCCATTTTTTATTAAGTGAAGGAACACTTCTTTCTATTAGCAAAAAACAGTTTTCTTAGAGGAGAGTGAGGGTAATTCTTAATTGTTCTTTGTACCACTCAAGGTTGAGACTATACACCAAAATATCATCAAAGAAAACTAAGACAAATTGTCAAAGATGGGGTCGAAAAAAATTATTCATTACCAACTAGAATGTTGAGGGAGCATTGGTCAAGCCAAAGGGTATGACCAAAAATTCATAGTGACCAAAGTGTGTTCGAAATGTTGTTTTGTGGACATCTTCAAGTTTCATCCAAATTTGGTATATCCAAAGCGAAGGTTGATTTTGGAGAAGAAAGTGGCTCTATGCAACTCATCCAACAACTCATCAATATTTGGAATTAGATATTTATCTGCAATGGTAATCTTAATCAAACTCATATAGTCAGCACAAAATCTCCAACTCCCATCTTTCTTTCTTACTAGTAAAACAGGGCTAGCAAACGGGCTAGAACTTGGACGCATTAATCCTTCATCAAGTAATTCATTAACCAGGCATTCAATCTCAGTTTTTGGTATAAAAAAAGGATATCTGTATGGTCGAATATTTGACAGGTTGGCATTAGGTATGATATTTATGGCATGGGATTAGGTTCAGTTAGGGGGGACTCCATGTGGTGTTTGGAAAATAGGATGAAAATCATCTAGTAGGTTTTGGATGTCAGGAATGATGGTCTCTTGGCTTATTGGAGTTTCAGGCTATCCAATAATTTGGCACGATATTCCTGGCTTCTCATTGTGGATTAGTTTTTGCATAGATTTGAAGGTTACTCCCTTAGCTCTTGGCTTCACAATTTGTACTTCTTTCGCTTGTAATTAAATATCATGAACATCTTTCTCCAATTGTCTTGGACAGTGTTAAGAGAGGCAAGCCATCTAATCCCCAATACCATGTCAACTCCACCAATCGAAAAGGCATAAAAATCTTGAGTGATCTGGAAGCTGGATCTCAACTCCCTTACATAGTGTGTTACAATTGATTGTGTCCCCATTGCCTATCTGCACTTCAAAAGAAGGGACTTGAATTAATGGAAGATCAAGGTCAGTGACTACCTTGTCTGATATAAAGTTATGGGTTAATCCATTATTGATCAAGATGAGGACATTCCTTCTTTTAATTTTTCCCCAGATTTTTATTAGTGCTTGATGTTTTGCCTGAAATCGCATGCATTCAGCTTCCATACCTAACAAAGTTGACTACTTGCACCAATGACTAGGTATGAATTTTGTTGGGAAATCGAGTTGGCATTCGATCCTGACCGCAACGGAATAATTGCGAAAAATTTTCGTGACTTTTGATTTTCCGAAAACCAAGATCTATTTAATTCTATAAAATGATTAACACGAATCATAATAACGAGAAATTTAATTCGTACCTTATTCCAAAGCTTGATCTTTATCTTGTTATATCCCTTGAATTGTTTATGAAACTGATTCGTCTCAACCATCGTAGTTGCACAAGTGTCTGACCTCTAACGGTATCCACATAATAATTTGAAAGAACTCTGTAACTCTTACAGAGAGGGCTAAATATAAAGTACTAGCTCTATAGAGCTTAAGCCTATTTATAATAAGTCTTAGACGTTTTAGTAATTTAATTGAAATTAAATTCTAATTTCAATTAAACTTTATTTAGAATTACAAATAATTCTAATTAAATACCAATAATGCCCATATAAGATTTAATATTTCATATTAATCCTTATTTATTAAAGATCTCATATTTAATCATAAAGTTTCTCAAACTTTACAATCAAGTCCAACTTAATTAAATTAACTTTGCTCTCTTCAACTCATTCTATATGCGAGATCCATTAGGTTTCCAAATATATTGCCAATGATTATAAAATCATAATTAAAATTACATAAATTATAATACAAATTGACCTAATCATTAATACAAGAGTTCAGAAAATAAAAATACACTAATGCAGACGCGAACTGATCCCGACCACTTCTCTATTTCATTA
>JANIJH010023150.1:0-11572 GCA_024520975.1 Erythroxylum areolatum | reverse complement strand
AATATATTATTAACAAATCATAATGTTAATACATGAATCACAAATGTTCATTGGCCTAGGGCACACTACTAACAGTACACAACATTGACAATTCATACGTGTATGTGTTACTGCATGAATGTAGAAACAATACCATAGAATGTAATTCTATAGAGTGTATTGCATAGTAGTATAACCACTGTATGAATTGTATATTACCATGATATAGTATAACATTATAACCATGTACACTTAGTTGGTGTATACTAATAGGCCATGCAGTACGTATAACTGTTGTTAGGTGCTACATACTACTTACCAATGTAGTATGTATACTTGTATACTAGTTAACATATCAGTATACCATACTACACTGTTACGGACACAGTACCAGTTATAAGGCATACACTGGCCTGTGCATTGTAACATCAAATGTAATTGTGTATACCATAGTAGATTAGATATAGCTTAGTTATTAGGGTACACGGTACTAATATAAGTATACCACTGTGCAATAGTACCTATATGTGTATACCAAGATCCATGCATATAATAGTAACGGTCATATGTACTATAGTATACGTACTTATATATACATCATATTAACTGTATACATACTATCTTAATATGTATGCAACCTAGGTCACTACAAGTTATAACAGTACCTTATATTGCTATGTGTATACTGTATGCTAATATACAGTTAACACATGGATACTGGTATGCAATGTACCTATGTTGATAGTACACTGTAGAATATCCATATACTATACGTGTTGCAATACTATTAGTTTATACATTGTATTTATACTATATATAATATAGTCATTTACATGTATCACACATGGTACACATTGGCTATTATATCATAGTATATACAAGCCATACTATTATAGTACCATTATGCATTGTATTGTGCATAATGGTATGTACCATACTAAGTAACATTGTAATATCTATTGGTACCAATCGAGTACTTATATATCATATATGTTACCACACAACACTGTGTACATGGCAAGTATACCACATAGTGTACTCATGGGTATGCACTGTGTGTAATGCTATCGTTATTGATACATTATGTACTTGCATACCACACGTATCAAATATTATGTTACATGTATTAGTATAGATAACAACTATAATACTAGACATCTATATGCCATATAGCTAGTAGGTTATCATAACTGGGTAACTAAGTAGTTAGGTTATGTACACTAACATACACTAGCCATTTATGTTATATAGCCATATAGCATATGTACAATATAACTAGCCATGGTGCATAGTGTATACCATAGTAACCTCACCAAAGTATGTATGCAATGTTACTATGGTATACTTATAAACCTATGTTATACTATATTACCATTACCATTACCAGATACGTTATATTGTACATATATAACGTATCATATTCAATGGATCATAATAGGTAACGTTGGATACGTATGGATACACTATTATTAACATAGTGTAGTATACAACTGACTTTAGTATGAATACGTTATATAATGACCATATGTAACATATACCTAATACCATATTATTGATGTATGCTATATACAAACTTGTACCGTGAGTGCAGCAATGGTAAATATTCAATGTATAACAGATTGATAATTGTATCCATTCTAGTAGATGAACATATTTTATATATATACTATGTGCGTCAAAGTCAATTAGTATAAACGCATTGTAAGTTATTATGTAATTGTACATAACATACTTGTCATTGTAGTACACATATTGGATTATCTTATCCATATGTTATACTGGTCATTATACCCTACTTTAACATTATCAATGCATACATAATGGATAATATAAGTTGGTAACTTAGTATCATATCGTTACGGTGTATAACAATAGTATTAGTACAACATACTGTACCAACACTATTGACTGTGCATCAAATGTTGGCCCCTGAATTTTTTTTATTTCATTAAGCATGATTAGATTATTTTGGGATCTTGCTAGATAAATTTATGTTGGAATTAATTTACATGTTAATGTGAATGAGGTTAGGTGACATGAGTTAAGGGAATTAAAGTTAAAGTGATAAGTAGCATAAAGGGCATTTTGGGCATGTCACTTAAGGATGTAAGGCCTAGGCTAATAAGTAAGGGTAAGTTGGACATTTTAGCATCACTAAGGGTTTAAAAGCAAGAGAAATGGGTGTCTTTCAATGAGAAGAAGCAAAAAAACGAAAATAGAGAGAAAGAGGGAGAGAGAGAGTGTCGTGTGGGAGAAAAGAAGAGAAGGAAAAAGGGGCTAAGCTAGGTTTGATTTTTCTAAGTCTTCAAGGGTGATTTTTGAAGTTATTCAAGAAGGAAAAAGAGAGAGGAAGGTTAAAGCTTCCATTAGAGCCAAGAAAATCCTTTGTTGGGTGAAGATTCAAGGTAAGTGAATTTTAATGTTTTGGATTTTTGGAGAGTTTTTGGTTCAAAGAGCTTAGGAAATGTATGGGTTTAGGTATTCTAGGATCAATTTCATGCAATTGGTTCTTTGGGTTGTCCAATTTTGGGATTCCTATTGATTTGGGATTTTTGTGTCAATATTGAAGAAAATCAAGGGAGGCAAGAGGAGCAAGAGGAGAGGTCCATTTGAGAATTTTTTTCAAGCAAGGAAACTAAGGTGGTTACATTTTTATACTTGAGTAAATAAGCTATAAATGTTCTTCAAATAAATGAAATTAATGATTTTTCCCAACTACCTCATAAATGAGCATTTATTGTTCTTTACATGATTGAGAATTTGTCATATGTTGTTGTGTGTGAATTTTGGGAATAAATTGTAATTGCTTTGAACTTATTGTATTTATTGCTTTTGATTGAGTTGAAAAATGGCTTTTATGATTGGTATGGGATTTTGGTTGTGGAATTGTGAAACATGTCATGTTCATGAAAAATCAAGCTTTCAAAGATGTGCCATTTGGGCAAAATATTTTCAGTTCATGAATTACATGTTAAGTAGGTTTGGTGTAGTCCATCGAAGAATTGTCACGTGCACGTTGACCAGGTCAAGGCTTCTCCCACCTGCCCGCTAGTGGCACGAAGCTTCTTTAAGGACTCCCTCAAGTTTACGACTATACAAGACAATTACATGGAATTGTGTAGTTTGTCATATTTATGGACTTGCCCAAACTATTTGTGATGTGCATATGTGTTTACATGTGTTGACAAGTTTGAGGAATGCTTAACTTATGTGAATTGTGAATGGGTTTTGACAAAGTTGAGAAATGTATGTTTTATGGATTTTTGTGAGAAATTGCTATAATCAAGAAGGTTTTCAATTGTTTTTGCTTATTTTTGACTATAAAAGTGTTACCCATGGGCGTTAAGCTCACCCCCCACACCTTCCCATCTACAGGCAATAAGCAAGATGTCGAGCGATCGAGTTGAGCGTCAAGGCTTCATTCCAATTTTCACTTTTGTTCGTTTGATCTTTTAAAGTTAGAATTTGTAAAACAATGCTTTAGTTGCATTTTGAGAAATTGTTGCTTTTGTTAAGTTTGTGTTTTGGACTATGTTGTAAAGTGGCTCAAAATCCCCACTAAAGCGTTGTAAAACTCTTTTTTTGATGCGAATGAAATACATATGCATTATCGATGTTTATGGCTTTTCAAACCTTTACATTGCTATTTTCAAATTATCATAGGGGTAGGATTGTGTTCTGAATGCAAGGGAAATTCTGGAATGACCTAGTTAGAATAGATGAAAACTGTCTTCTTGAAAGTTGTAGATGACCTTTCTATCTTTCCAACGGTATGAAGTTTGTAATTTTTGGGCGTCGGAATGGAAAGATATGATTGTTATAAGTTAGGATGCTGTATAGGAGTTGTGTATGTGATAGCTATGGTGAATGATAGGAAATTATGGTGTTGATGAACGAAATGAGTTGAGATTTGAAAATTTTGTGAGATGAATTTGGTGTTTGAGTTGTTATGAAGTGTTTTGGCACTAGAAGAGTTGATTTTGGGGTGATATTGAGTGTATATGATCTTAGAATGGATGTAGGAAGCTTTGGAGGGGCTTTGGAGGGGTTTGGAGAACCCCTATGTCCGTTAGATGGACATTAGATCTATTTAACGGACCTTCTCGAGGGTAAAAACACCCCCAGGCCAGTCAATGTCCATTTAACGGACATGGATGTCCGTTAAATGGACTTTCTTGGGTCATTTTGACCCTTACTCAGGCAGAATCTCACTTTGTGATCTACATAAAAGTTGTAGCTCTAGAAGTCTTCTTTGAAATGGTCTAAATACGAACTCAATACGACATCTAGATTGAAAGTTAGGTCAATTGTGCCGAGAGAGGTACAGAATGATTAAGGACATAAACATGTTGGGTTCTTTTGACCATAATTCCCTCATCCGATCTCCGAATGATGTGATTCTTAAAGCAATGTATTTCTAAGACATGTATTTATCTCTAAATAAAAAATGATATCTTTTGGAGTTTTTAGAGTAAACTTGCACTAGAATAAGTGAGGGGTCAGTTGGGCGAGTGTGATTAGGGTATAAACACCCTTTAGCTTTTTAAGCATATTTTGAGTTTTAGAGCTCCGATTGAGATGATTCTTGCTTCAGAGCAAACTAGAGACATAGAGATACAATTTCTATGGAAGAAGTCAAGTTGTGATTTTGATATTTGACTGGTGTGGGTATACCACTCTTGTGAAGGCTGACTCATGACCCTGCAAGGTACTAAGCATAAGGTTTTTGGACTCCAGATGTTGGGCTCCCGAAATGGGGTCCAACAGTTATGGTATCAGAGCGACTAGTTTTAGTGATCCCCTAGGCAACTAAGTGGGTAGTTTTCTAGTATGAAGTGAGCATGCATTATTTTACATGAATCGCATGCATTGTTTTAAATGAACCACTTGCATTGTTTTGAATTGTTTTACATGATTTGAAATTGTTTTGCATGAACTAAAGCTTTTCAATGATTTTTTTTTTAAATTGAAGGAGTGAAATGTTGCCTAAAAAAAGAACTCAAAGGGCTCTACCTCGATCTGGCTCTCGTCAAGGGAGCACGGATGAATCGTATGTCCCACAAGATGCGGGGACACATTCTGCTCCAGATTCTGAGGCACTTAGTGTGCAGTATGAGGTGCCTCCATCGCCTCCTCCAATGCCTCAAATGGATCCGCAGTTCTTTCAAGCCTTTGCCCAGGTTTTCATCTATGCCATGGGCCAAGGATCACAAGCTCCGGTGCCAACTCCAGTGGATTGGAGTGGACAATATGATAAGCTCCGTAAGTATGGAGCTGTGGACTTCAACGGAACCACCAATCCTGAAGAGGCTGAAGCATGGCTGAAGAGGACAGAGAGGGTCTTGATTCAGATGAAGTGCTCCGACGAAGAGAAGCTGGATTATGCAATTAGCTTACTGCAAGGGGATGCACTTCATTGGTGGGAATCCGTGCTCCACAGCTAGGTTATGCCTCCAGTGCTGACATAGAGGGACTTTTTGGAAGCTTTCTGGAGGAAGTACTTCTCAAGGGTCTATATCTAAGAGAAGGCTAGAGAATTTCTGAATCTCACACAGAGAGAAATGAGTGTAAGTGAGTACGAGCTGAAATTCACCCAGCTGTCCCGGTATGCGGCCAACATTGTGGCAAATGAAGAGGACAAGTGTCGCAAGTTTGAGGGGGGACTTCATCTAGGGATCAAAGAGAAAGTGTTGATCCACAACTTCTGTGACTACCAGCAGCTGGTAGATGCTGCACTCCAGGCTGAAAAATTGGAGAATATCAAGTCTAAAGTAAACAAGAAGAGGAAGAACCGTGAGTAGTCTTCCAAGAAGGGGATGAGTGCTCCAATGGCTGAGAGGGGTATGAAGAGTTTTCATGCATAGAGTGAGGTGGGGAGTAGTGTCATTGCTAAGAACAAGCAATCAAGAGCAGTTTCAGTGCAAGCCCCAAGTGTGGGAGGCACAGGAAGAAGCAGATACACAAACCCCCAATGTGAGCATTGTGGGAAATTTCATAAAGGAGAGTGTTTCAAGTTGCTTGGAGTGTGCTTTCGATGTGGGGAGAAGGGACACATGATCAAGGACTGTCCCCAGGTAGTGAGGCAAGAGGGATCACAGTTGCAAGCCCCAAGAAGAGCAGAAATAGTGGGACCCAGGCCAGGCACAGAGATGGGTAGTTCTGGAGCTGCGAGGATGGTAAATCCTTCAGGGAGGCCAAGGGGTCAGGCATAAGCCAGGGTATTTGCCATGACCAGAGAGGAAGCTGCAGCCACTCCTGAAGTTGTCACGGGTATGGCTCAATTATTCAATTCTGTAGTTTTTGTGTTGATTGATACTGGTTTGACACATTCATTTGTTTCTGCAAGTATGACTTTGCATGTTGTGAATTTAATGTCTTTGAATAGTACTTTGCTTGTTAGTACACCTCTAGGGAGGAACGTGGTAATCAATCGAGTGTATAGAGACTATGAGCTGGTTATTGAGGGTGCTAGACTGGTAGTAGACCTATTGCCCTTAAAGCTGAAGCGTCTAGATGTGATACTAGGTATGAATGCCATGGAAAAGTATCATGCAAAGTTAGATTGTAGCCGCAAGGAGGTAGAGTTTGATCGGAAAGGAATGGGGGGTGAGTTTGAAGCTCGTGAGTAACAGTTTTGTAATCGGTAACAAGAAAAAACCATTGAAAACCCTCATGGCCATAACAAATTCTTAGGAAAATCCATAAAACATATATTTCTCAAATTCTCAACTTGTCAAACCAATTCACAACTCACATAAGTCAAACAATCATCAAACTTGTCAACACATGTAAACACCTTAGCACTTCATAATGGTTTGGGCAGATCTAGAAACATGACGAACTATATAATTCCACATAATGGTCCTGTGTAGTTGTAAACTTGAAGGAGTCCATGAAGGAGCTCCGTGCCACTAGCGGGTAGGCCGAAGAAGCTTTTAACTTAGTCAACGTGCAAATGAAATTCTTGAATGGACTACACCAAACTCACATAACATGTAATTCATGACCTGAAAACAGTTTGTCCAATTGGCACATTTTTAAAAACTTGATTTCATATACTTGCTATTTTTTCAAAAATCATTTCCATCATCATTTCACAATTCCATAACCAAAATTCTATACCAAGCATAATATCCCTTTCTCAAATCATTCAAAAGCAACAAATACCACAATTATGAAGTAATTAGCAGTCATTCCCATATCAACTTAAAATTCATTCATAAAATTCACATACAAATACATGTGACACATTCTTAAGCATTTAAAGAACAATAAATGTACCTTTATAAGGTAGCTGGAAAATCATTTAATTCCATTTATTTTAAGAACATTTATGGCTTATTAACTCAATTATAAAAATGTAACCCACCTTAGTTTCCTTTTTTGAAAACTCTCTTGCTCCTCTTGCCTCTCTTACCACCCTTCAACATTAGTAAAAATCCCCATTCAAAATGAACTCCAATTGGAAAACCCATAGAAACGCATGCATGAAATTGATCCTATAATACTAAAACCCAAGCATTTCCTAAGCTCTTTGAACTAAAATTCTTCCAAAAATCCAAAACATTAAACATACACTTACCTTGAATCTTCACCAAAAATGAGTTTCTTGGCTCTAATTAAAGCTTTAACCTTCCTCTTCCTTTTTCCCTTCTTGTTCAACCCCAAAATCCCTCTTGAATGCTAAGAAAAATTGAAACCTAGTTGACCTCTCTTCTTTCTCTCTTTTTCGTGCTTCTCTCTTCTCTCTTTTCTCATTCATGTTTTTGGCTTCTTCCAAATGCAAGACAACAAATTTTTGTCCCCTTTTATACCCTTAATGATTCTAAAATGTCCAATTTTACCCTTCCTTCAATGCCTTAAGACTTTACAACTTGAGTGATCTTCCAACAATGCCCCTCATGCAATCTTAAAATTCAATTAACCTATGTCATATAATCTCACTCAATTAACATAATTAATCACTCCAAAATAAGTTAATCTATTAAGACCTCAAAAATAATTTAAATCATGCTTATTTATCAAGAAAAAATTCAGGGTCCAATAGTTTATGAAGGTTATGGTGTGAGAGCTGAATTGAGTTGTGAAACATAGTTGCTGCATTCTTCATGGCTGACGGTACCAATTTTGAATGAATGTTAACTTATGCAATTGATATCTCAATAAGTGCTACTTTTGCTTCACTAGCTTGATGACTTTTATGCTACATCACTCAAAATGCATTTCCTTTTTTCAGAAATACACTTAAAATACAGTCCACCTTACCCTTACCCGCATTATAACCCTAAAAAGCCTTTTGATTCATGATTATGCATGTGACTTTTCATGGTGGAGAAATGAAATGATATGCAAAGTTGTGGATTATTATGATCACGAATGACGTTTGAGTGTACCCATAGAAATTTGAACACCTTTTGTCCAAGTCTAACTCTAGATTACTCAGTTTTTAAGGGTGATGAATGTTAATTGATCATGAGTAGAAGCTTTGAATGATGAGTTAGTGCTGTAGGTTTCATCTTTACTTATGATTAGACTCTTAGGAAATATGAAAAATGAGTAAGAGTTTTAGTTTGTGATTTTGATTTTGCTAATTTACCCAAGGGTGATCAAAAGCTAAGTGTGGGAGAATTTGATATGTGTTTAAATTTTGATTCAACTGATCTACTAGACTTAGTGATTAATGCCCTAAAATGCTTAGGATACTCATTTTAACTTATATTTGATTTTATGTACAGTTTGGAAGTGAAGGAGTTAAAGTGACCAGAAAGCATATATGTTAAGTCATCTTCTCGATGTTATCACTCACTTGTCCTCATGGAGTAAAAAGGAGAATAATTAGAGAAAGAAGAGTAGACTTGGAGAATTTTAAAGGAAGAACCCACCTAGTTGGCCATGATCGTGACAAAAGAATGATGGAATGCCAGGATCGTGGTATAATTGGCCACAATCGTGACAGAAGCTTATCGCATAGGCAACGATTGTGGCCTGCACAACAACAACAACTCAGGTACTACCTCCAAACTCAACTTATCAAGGGTCATTTCATACATTTTGGGCCGAGTAAAACCTAGTTTTTGAAACCTTGAAAGGGAGCCTGCATTCTTACTACATTTGGGAGAAAATCCAATGAGAGAAGAAAAACAAGGAGAGAGAAACATTTACATTCCTCTTTTTTTCTCTTCGATTTTTAATGGAGACAGAAGCTTTCTTTGTGGATTCTTACAGGTTGAAGAAGGAAATGGAAGGCTAAACTACTTGACACAAGTTTGGAGGGGTAATCGAGGTTGAGGAGCATATTAAGCATATCGTTGTTATGTATCGTTTTCTTTCCCTCTTTACGGATTGTTTACATTATCTTATATGGATTGTTTGGATATTGTATGAGAATGATTTTAATGCTCTATTGAATCGTTTTTGTAGCGCCCCCTTACTACAGGGTACACACCGGGACGCCCGCAGGTCATTCCGGTATATATCCTACGATAAGGGCGAGCTACGTTCGATCACTACTTCACTTCACATGGCATCATATCATTTTTCTTATAATCTTGAGTAAATTGAGTGGTTATAGGTGAGGAAATGGTGTGGAAGAGGTAGGGAAAGAGTTAGGATGATAATCTGAAAATTTTGATTTGAGTATGTTTCAATGATTTAACCATAACTTCTTCTATAATTGTGCTATTGAGATGATTTTTAGTTTGAATTAAACTAGAGGTCATTTTTGAAATCAACCTTTTTTCCTCATTTCATTCCATCAAAATCAAAAGTTTACACGTCGTTCATCTTTTACCATCTGTACATCAAGCATAAACCTAGTACAAAGATACTACATGAAAGAGGAAAAAGTAGCAAATCTATCTAAGTCATCCAAAAGTCCCAGCTGACCGACCTTTGAGCCATGACTTCTCTTGCCCGACACAATCTACACGACTGAAAAAGTCCCTTTGTAGCTAGGAGTCTTCTCTCGGTCTTGAAAAATAACGTTGCAATTTTGGTGAGTTTTGCGAAATCAATGAGGTAACCATCATCGATGGTTCACTCATTTCATGCAACACTTCAATTCATATCACAAATTATATCACAATTTCACATTGAGCATAATTAACACACTTTCACTTAAGCATAAGAAATTATGCCTTTCACTTAATTAAACACATTTAACAAGATGCATATGAAATGCTCATGTGACACTTTTTCAATTATTACGGTGTTATGACCGAGTGCCTGAACTGTCCCATATAGGGCTCATTAAGCATTAAGCCTAAGGCTCTAAATCACTGTTGAGCTCGAGGCTCAAATTCACTCGTTAAGCTTTAAGCTCTAATCTGTAGCTACTCTGGTCACAACTGTCATTATCTGATTATGCATTCGTGAATGAAATGCATATGTCACAGTCAATCACATCATAAGCACATATGCATAAGTCACAATCACTCACATCATAAACACGTAGGTTTCATATTCATATACAAGTAGCACTTCAATAATGCAACTCCCTAGTACACAGTTATCGGACCTTCTGTCCGGAATCCACAATCAAATCACAAGCCCCTATTATCCACCACAGAATCCTAATCATACAATAATTGAGAGAAACCATCTAGGTTACTCACCAACTGCTTCCGAAGATAGTGCCTGGAAGTCTCAGCAACGTCCGTAGGTTGACGTTCCAAATGCGCCTCTATAAAAGTTGTAGCTTTTCTTGTTAGCTTTCTATCGCTATAAAGTATGACATTTTTCGATATCGGGGTTGAAAGTTATGATCTGTTAACTTTTGGATGTTATTCCAAAGATTAATGTGCTTTGTGTTTGGAAATGTCCATAAGTGTAGGTTTTGTAGATACTGTGCTTTAAGGCAAATTCTGGGCTATTATGATTTGAATTGGATCAAGTAGCCTTATTGAAAGTTATAGAGGAATTTCTTAGCTTTTTAATGATGTATAATATGCCATTTTTAGATATAGGAATTGAAAGTTATGAATTTTTGAAATTTGGATATGGTTTAGGGTGACTTTATGGAGGCAGAAACTTTGATTAAAATTTTGACCCTTTTAGAGGTTGAATTTGCTTCCAAGTTTTTCAAGAAAGTTGTAGAATATATTCTGATCTTTTCATTGATATAAAGCATGGAATTTTTGAAAAATGGAATATGAAGTTATGATTTTTAGAAGATGTGTTATTGTTTAGGATGAGATTTTCAGGACAGATATTTTAAAGTAAATTTTGAACCCTATTGAGTTGGAATTTGTCTTTGAGTCCTTCATGAAAATTGTAAAGCTTTCTGTTATCTTTTAATTGATACCTAATTTGTTATCTCCTACTTCTTCCACACCATTTCCTCACCTATAACCACTCAATTTACTTAAGATTTCAACCACAACCAAGTCAAAGCCTCTATTTGAACATTAACCTACAACATAGCATCAACATGCACTTAATTCTTTGTACTTTTCCTACACTCTTCCAAACATCAATTCATTCCAATTTTCACTTCCAACACATCTCTAACTCTCATGCTTCATATTCTACATCATTCATTAATCATCAATAAAAACAAGAAATTCACACACCCATATACCCAAAACACAATTTC
>JANIJH010022996.1:0-11579 GCA_024520975.1 Erythroxylum areolatum | reverse complement strand
CATACTTTATATCAATGGAAAGATCAAAACATAATCTAAAACTTTCATGAAGAACTTAAAGGCAATTTCAACCTCTAGCTAAGTCAATTTTTTAATCAAAGATTCTGCCAGAAATTTGTCATCCTATACCACATCCAAACTTCACAATTTCACATCTTTCAATTTCCAAAATAAAAAATAACATATTATACATCATTGTAAAGCTATGCAATTTCTTTATAACTTTCATGTAGACCACTTAATCCAATTCAAACTACATCAATCTAGAATTGGCCTCAAAGTACAGTACACACAAACTTACTCTATGAGCATTTTCAAAAACAAAATAACATGCACTTCAATTTGATTGATCATAAATGTCAATCCCCATATAGAAAAATGTCATACTTTAAGGCGATAGAAAGCTTTCAACAGAAGCTACAATTTTCATGAATATCATTTGATCAAAATCTGCCTAGATCAAGCCAGAAAAATTCACAAAGATTTCATCCCAAAAAGTCAACTCTACTACTATTCATCCCCAAAAGGTCAAACTTTCTTAATTCTCCAACTTCTCACACTTTTACTATTTATTTCTTGATTTTCAACTTCCATTTCAATCAACTCATTCGCTTTAACTTTCATAATCCACACAAATCTACTCAATTATCAAAGTCATCAAAACCAATCAATTCTTTTTCTCATCAATTTCCTTAAGGCACAATAACATCTATAACACAATACATATACAAAAACACTCATTTCATACATTTAATATTTCTAAATTCTACTAAAAGATCGAGGTCCAACACCACCCCAACTTTATACATGAATAAAATTGAAACAAAAAGCAAATAGACACTTAGAATGGACGACCTGGGAAAGCAGCAACATCGGAAAACCTCCTGATCTGGGAAGCACATCGAGACCGCTTCTTCTTCCTCCTTCTTCCTCTTCCTCTTCTTCTTCCTCTTTCTCTCTTTAGGGTTTTCAACAGTGGTTACACCGAAGCTCTCTTTCTATGCCTCTTCATGTTCTTTTTATACTCTTTTATGTTTTGGGTAAGCCTAGGGTTTTTTGGGATCCAAAAGGTCTAAAAAAATCCTCGAAAACACAAAGCTCATAAGCACCTGCACATCTGTCCGACCTAGGCCATGATGTGGCTCACATCTGAGCCTTTTGTCACAATTGTGACATGCAGGCCACGATCGTGGGCCATTCGCTGAGCTTCTATCACGATCGTGGCATATAGGTCATGATCATGGACCAATCCTAGAGCTTTTGTCACAATCGTGGCCTACCTGTTATGATCGTAGGCATGTGTTGTAACCTGGATTCCCTTCGAAACTCCTCCGTTCTTCAATATTGACCTGAAATACTAGCAAACACATCAAGGTACCTCAAAGACATAATATTTAAACTCAAATACTTGTACTAACTCATAAAACATTTAAAATACAAATAAATCACACTAACTCATAAAACATTTAAAACACAAATAAATCACAAACTGACACAATTTTAACCTAAATGCATACCAACTGATCGAATTAACAGCTAAACATATATCAAACTATGCCCTAAAATAAGAAGCAATTTACACTTATCAGTTTCCAATCCCATATCTATAATTGGAGCTATTTTGACCTCCTAACATGCTCTCTTTCTTCTCACTAATCTTAGTGAATTTAGATAAAGAGTCCTATGGGCATTTACCACCTTTTCCAATGTTACATTCTCATACTTTAATATACATAAGTTATGATTTTCAACAATGGTCACATTATTAGCTACTTTGACATGAAATTCACTTTTCAACTTTCAATTTCACATATACATGTATCTAAATACTTTTGAACCTTTTTGAATTTGAAGATAGCTTCTTCGTTTTTATACTTATGATCTCAAGACTTGTAAATAATCCATTATAGCTAATGTAACACGTCGTAACACTACTCAAAATAACTACACCTACAACTATAACAGTGGTGAGTCTAGGTTGATCTCACAGAGAGTGTTCGATTAGCTTTCATAATGAAAAGAATTGGTGTTTAGGTTATAGGGGGTTTTAGTTTAGGTAATACAATAAAATGAAACTAAAATAATTAAAACAAATTAAAGAAAACATTAAAAAATGATGAAAAGTCATGAATGCATTAGGGACCCAGTTATTGGTTCAATCTTAGCCTACACACAATCAAATATACTTCATTAAATTGTTATTCTCATACCTCTCCTAGCAACTATTAATTGTAGGTTAACAATAAGCTTTGTTAACCCTGATTTTTCCTTAGGTCGTTTCTAATTAAGAAGAGCTCGTTAATTAAACCTAACTATCAAATAACCTAGAATAAACTCTCTAAATTTAATTAGATAATCGCATTACAAATTAAGAAAACAAATTAATTAAGGCAACAACCACACAACCTTGGGTTATATAACTTGGGTTATGATATCCTTAATGATTCAAAATCATTAGTCACCATAAATAAATCTCACCATAACAATCGTAAATTATATTAAAATTGTAGCAATGGGTTCATACATAAACAATATAATGATAACTATAATAAAGATCATTCATACATGAAAAACCAAATCCATAAACATAAGATAGCATAATCAATCCCTAAGAGAAAGAGTGAAAGATATACTTAACCGGGTTCTTCAACATTGATATCACCTCTGAACGGGCGTCGAGAAGCTCAGCCCTCTATAAGACGCTAAAGGAATGGAGCATTGCCTCTTGCCTTCTTCAAAACCGAGAGCTTACACCCAAAACAAAAACTCATAATGAAATATATCTACCATCACAAAATGATGTTTCTATAATAAAAACTAGGGATGGGTGAGCTAGCCATTTCTCACAGGTGTGCATGGTGGTGTCACGCCCATGAGCCACCTTTCATGGGCATAAGGTGAGTCTTACGGCCATAACTAATTTTCCATGGCCATGAGACTTATCTTATGGCTTGACAATTTCCTTCTTCAATTCTTTTTGGCATTTTCTTGTCTTTTCTTGCTCTAATCCTTCTTCTTCTTGCTCCATGAAGACAAGTGAGTATGATTCTTAAGAAGACTGCTCAAATATAGTGCTTTCGACTCCCTTTAGCTCTTTCACCTTTGAATTATAACTAAAACCAATTATGAACTAAAGTGAATGTCTTAAGCATTTTATATCATTAATCAATAATCGTTATGGAATAAATGTATCATCAATTAAGCACAATTCAATATTAATATTACTATCATAAGATTTAAGCTAGAGGCTGCCTCATCATAATCATGAGTTATAAAGCATATGAAAACCAAATCTCCTTTTAAGTGCTTACTTTCAAAATATCTTGTATCATCTTATGTGACCTTTAGTGCTCTCCTCTTCGTTTGATCCTTCCTCTCATTCTTCTCAGTCCATTGTTTACTATCATAAAGATTCTCATCAAGGTCATCATAAGTAATATTAATATTACAAAAATCATTACATATTTTTATCTAATGTGGAAACCAAAATATATATTGCCTTACTATTTAAATAAATGAGTTAATTTTCATTTATACTCCACTCACTCTTTTCTACAATTTCTCACAAATTAAAATCTTCGATTATGAAAAGTAGTTTCATTATATTTCTTAAAAACAAGAAGTTATTTTATTGAAAAATAAAGCATTATTAATATCTTGGACCTCTTTGCTAAAAGGTGACAAAAATTGTGACAAAATGATCTTTGCTTAAAATTCATTAAAAATCTATATATTTAACACTACTTGGTAGTCCTTAATGACATCTAAGAGAGGGTAAATTAGGCATTAGTGAATTTAAAAACTTTTCCCCACTTAAAAATGCAATTTTATCAAATTTTAATGTAATGATAATATGGAATGAAAATGTAGTCAAGTGCAATCGTACAAGCACAAAATAATGAAAAAATGTAAAGAAATGAGAATGAAAATTAATAAAAGAGATTGCAAATTAATTTTATAATGGTTTGTAAAACAAACCTTACCTATGCTAACTCCCTAGGAATCAATTAGGATTTCAAAAAGTTGTTCTTTGAACTAGGTGAAGAGAAACCTTCTTATAAGAATCTTTGTTTGCTCCAAGTAAAAAGAAATCCTTTTACTTTTTTTTTTTCTGTGAAGGGTAACTACAACCTTCATGAATCACTTAAATACAAGAAATAGACCCTCAGTTAAGCTTAATAAGACTTATTTGTCTAGTTTAATACTTTAGGTTCACAATCAATTCACCATGAATACTTGGAACGCTTAACAACTCTCATAAATATATTATTGAAAAAAAAACAAACAAAATTTTCCAACAACCAAAAACTCAAAGTATTTATAGCCTATAAGACTTGAAATAGTTGCTAGATACATAAATTAGTTCATATAACTACAAATTTATTAGCATCTTTAGCTAATCAGTTACTTAACTTCAACTAGTGGGTCATCTATTGGTTAGGGTACTAACTAGTTTGACACAATTCACCATTTTTGTAACTTTTGAAAAAGACGATGAACTAGTTGATCATAATTTCTTTTATTAATCAGTGTTTTACACATGGTTTGGAATTTCGTACCATACCGGTTGGTACCGGCCGGCACGTACCGTTCCGACCCAAATTTGGTATCGGATTTCAAAATTTGGTACCGGATTTAAATAACGATCGGTATCGGCTAATTTCGGTTGTACCGACCAATATCGACTGGTATTCAAAATACCGATCGGTATCGAAAATTTTAAAAAATTGGGAGTTTTTTTTACAAAATTTCAAAAATTTTCAAAACTTCTTTCCTCCTTCTCCTTCCCTCCTTTTTTTTCAAACTTTTTAAAATAATAATAAATATTTTATTATTAATAATAATTTTAAATTAAATAAAAATTAAAAATAAGATATTTTTATTTTTATTACTAATAAATTATTTTTATTTAAATTTATTTTAATATTTTATATAATATTTATTAATAAAATATTAATAAAAATATTAATTAAATATAAAATGAAATGGCATTAAAATAATGAAATTGTATTATTGTAATATTTTAAATACTTTATATTATTCTTAATTTGATGTGTATATGATGATGATTGTCTTTGTTTATATTAATTGTAGTTATTATTTATATGTAAAATATTTAAAAATATTATTATAGACTTATTTCATATTAATTGTCATTATTATTTATTATTAAGATTTTTGAAAGCATGGTTGATGTAAAAGTAAACTAGTAAAGTATATAGTACAACTATACAATATATCAATAGGGACTATTTTGTAATTTTTAAAAATTTTAGGAACTATTTCATAAATTTAAAAACTTACCCGAAACGGTACCCGGTATCGACCGGTATCGATACAGTTCTTTTCCAGAACCTAATCCAATACCAAGCCCGATACGGTATTCATAACTTTGATTTTACATGTTAGCCCACTAGAACATCTAGCCAATTGAAATGGAATCATTTTATAATTTTTGGACAGATTGTCTAATTAATTTATCCAAAAATTTAAGATAGTCGAACATTAACATAAATCAACTTCTAAAAACACTTTGAAACATCAATTTTTAGCATTTAGCACCCCATTTTCATAAAAACTTTTGTATTGCTCACTTTAGAGGTTTCTATTTTTTTTAATATCAAGAGGTTTTTTTTGAAAATTAATAAATCATGCATTGAAATTAAATATGAGAGGTTTATACATAAAGAACCTATAAAGCACTATAGTGACTAAATTAAGGGAATAAGAAACATTATATTGAGTTTACAAAATGAAAATTCTTTAATCTTCTTTTTCGCTTGTTGATATTTGATTTCGATACAAAGTATATTTTTTAGATTAAGCATTTCATCTACATGAATAATTTGATTTAATTTTTTAAAATTGATGGAAATAAATATAGATTATTGCCTCTTTAAGCTTAACACTGTTTTTTGTCATAATTTGATCAGGTATTGTAGCATCCACATTTTTCATCGACAACAACAGCACCCACAGACAACCACTGCACTCCCGCTGCGCTCTCACCCGTACCATCATTTTTCCGCTCTGTAAATCCACACAATGCCCTTGCGTCCTCATGCTTGTCAATAGTTAGTTAGGATATTTGTTACGTACAGTTTTTATTCCTTTTCATTGTACAATTTGTATATATAAACACCACAGTATTAATGCAAAAGGCAAGAGAGAGTTTCCTCTTCCAAAACTTCTACTCACTCTCTACATGGTATCAAAGCCAAAGGCTCTTAATATACAATGACCACCAAACGTGAAGGAGATTCCAACACCTTCCAATCACAACCCGATGTAAATGATGATGAAAAAGAATCGTATGAGCTGACTGCTTTGGAAAACCCAAGTGTTGTCTTGGTGACGACACTGCTAAATGAAACAAACTACCTCTCCTGAAGTAGAGCGATGATCATTGCTCTAAAAGAAAAAGACAAAATAGGCTTCGTGAATGGCTACTACAAGGAGCCAGAGAACAATCCAACCCTACAGAAAAATGCAGAATAACTAATAATATGGTAATCTCGTGGCTTTTAAACTCTATGGTTAAGGAAGCAAAATCGTTTCTTGTTGTGACCTCTGCTAGAGATTTATGGGAAGAGCTAAGATCCAGATACAGTGAAAGCAATGGACCTCAAATCTACCAACTAATGTAGGAAATCAGCAACCTAAGGCAAGGAAATGAGTCGGTGACGAACTACTTCACAAAACTAAAAAGACTTTGGGATGATCTCAGATGCGTCATGCCTTACAGGAGTTGTCCGTGTGAGGTTGGTAAACTTAACAGCACAGTCGAAGATAACACAAGGTTAGTCCAATTTTTGATGGAGCTTAGAGAGGAGTACGGAAGTGTAGTAAGCCAAGTGATGTTAAATGATCCTTTACCAGCTGTGAATAAAGCTTACTCCATGATCCTTACCGTCAAAAAACAAAGAAACATTGCTGGGCTAACCACAAATGAATGTAGCTCTTAGAGCAAAACCCATCAGAAATAGGAAAATAGAGAATAGAGAAGCTTTCAGATGAACCGAAAAAGGAGCTACGTAAGGAGGGAAGATAAATATTGCACCTACTGCCATGAGAGGGGACACACAGTAGATACATGTTTTAGGATCCATGGAGAGCCCGAGTGGATTAAGGAATTAAAACAAAAACACACAAGGGAAAGAAATGGCTATGCTGGAGCAGTGGCTGAAAGTCTCATCGACATTGGGCAAAGGAACTTAAACGGTGAAGGCATCAAGCAAGAGTCACAATTCAGTGTTTTAAACAAACAGGTCTAAGAGTTGATGTGCCTAGTCAAGGGAAAAGGTATTAATGAAGTGAATCACGTAGCTCTTAACAGCTACGTAGGTATGCACTCTAGCCATAATGATAATGTTAGCTCTAAGTATGAATGAGTTTCATGGATAGTGGATTCAGGTGCATCAACCCATATGACCACAATCAGAACTTACTCAAACACGTTGATCCCACACTTGATTTTTGTCCCGTAATGTTACTAAATGGCTCATTTAAATCTGTTACCCAAATGGGAAGCATAGAATTGACAGATTTAATTCAGTTAAAAAACGTGTTGCATATTCCTACCTTCCACCATAACCTCTTATCAGTTTGCAAACTTGCTAAGGAAAATCACTTAGCTATCATATTTATATCAAACAAAGTTATATTGTAGGACCCGAAGACTAATTCTATTGTAGCAAGTAGCGAAGAAGTCGGAGGCATTTACAAGCTCAAACCTTATCACTTCCTACTACCAAATTCGAAGAAAGGTCCATCTTTGCAATTTTATCTTGACAAACATTTTATTTGTAATGCTATTGATACTTTTAGTTTATGGCATTTTCGACTCGGTCACGTATCCACTAAGGTTTTAGGACATTTACATTTTCAACATATTAAGACATCAAACGATTTCTTTTGTGAAACATGTCCCTTAGCAAAACAAGCACGAAAATCATTTGGAAAACATATTATAACAGCTAATAGACCCTTTGAGCTACTTCACATGGATCTTTAGGGCCCGTATGGAACAAAAGCCCTTGACGGCTCCACGTATTTTTTAACCATTGTGGATGAATTTAGTAGAGCTACTTGGACTTTCCTTTTAAGTAGCAAAGCCCAAGTCCACCATACAATCAGTCTTTTATCTCCATGATTGAAACCCAATTTTGCCAAAAATTCATAAAAATACGAACCGATAATGGAACCAAGTTTGTCAACGCTTCCAACCAACAATTCTTTGAGTCAAAGGGGATTATTCACCAAAAAACATGTGCTTATACACCCCAACAAAATGGTGTCATGGAATGTAAGCATAAACACCTACTTCAAATAACCTGAGCTCTTATGTTTAAAGCCAACTTACCAAAAGAATTTTGGGAGGATGCCATCTTAACCGTAACCCACATCATAAATCACCTACCAACAAAAATTTTATCTTAGGAAACACCATATGAAAAATTATATTCCAAGCCACCCACTTATGACCACTTCAAGACTTTTGGATGTTTATGCTATGCAACAAACACAAAAACCCATAAAGAAAAATTAGAAGCTAGAGCCATGAAATGTTTACTACTTGGATACGCGACCTACCGGAAAGCTTATAAACTATTTGTGATTGATACACGACAAATAATATTTAGTCGAGACGTTACCTTCCATGAACAAATTTTTCCTTACATCCAACCAGAAACACCAAAAGAAAAACCCCATTTTGAACCCTAAGACCCACATATTACTTTTAACCCAAAAAAATCACAAAGTCCATATACATCCTACCCCAACCTACCCGACCCCACCTTACCAGATCCAATACCCATACCTGAAAACCCGGATCTCTTATCTTCCTCACCTCCATCTTCCTCTTCACCACCGCCAACTCCTATCTACCCAACACGTTTCAGCACAAGACAACGCAAACAACCCTCTTACCTCAACGATTATGTCACCAACGTTCCCAATACCTCCTTCAACGTTACCACACCAAAGCACCCCATCGACACAACTCAGCTCCATTTTTCCAAACCCCATACCACTTTTCTGGCCAATATATCCACTGATCATAAACCATTTTCATACGATTATGCTAACATGATCCATTATGGCTTGAGTCCATGCAGGTAGAGATTGAAGCACTTGAAAATAATGAGACCTAGGTTTCAACTCTTTTGCCCATAGGAAAGAAACCGTTGATGACCAAGTGAGTCTACTGCATCAAGCGCCATCCCGATGGCTCAATCGATCAATGAAAGGCACGCCTCGTGGTGAAAGGTTTCAAACAAACTATAGGAGTTGATTACTTCGACGTCTTCTCTCCGGTGGCTAAAATCACAACCATCCACACTGTCCTTACAGTAGCCTTACAATAGCCACCACCCACCAGTAGCTAGTTCACCATTGTGAAATCAATAACGCATACTTACATGGGTGCATCGACGAAGTGTTGGAATCCGAATGTTTCATAGAAGTTAGAACTTTTTAAAGGAGAAATTTTGGCAAGTAGTCATGAGTAAAGAACCAATGAATAAAAATTCTTGAACCAAGAAATGATAGGCAAGGGTAAAGTAGTGAATGAGAAATGTGAATATGTTCATGTTTTGCTTTGGTATTTCTGGTGGATAAAAGATTTTGAAGTGAGAAGAATTAAGGTAAAAGTTAAAAGTAGAATGAAAGCAAAAATGACGTTAAATTTGTGTAGTAAGTTTATGAAGAATAATATGTACATATGTGTATATTCTGTTGTTGGTGTTCATGATTAATCATGGACTCTTTTTTTTCTTCGAATGATATTGATTTGAGATGGAGTTGAGAATGAGGAGTAAATGAAGTAGAAAAGGTGATCCTGGTATGAGTTGGGTTAAGGAAAGATTGTGAAACAAAATGGATGGTTGATATGGAAAATGTTCACAAAGTACGCTTCAGTCCTTTAGCCACAACTTCTTCTCTAGTTATCCAAACGAGATGATTATTAATTTGGATTAAATTAGAAACATATGGCTACATTTCTTATGAAGACATCGAATATAAATTCTGTCTTTAAGAATCTCAAGATTTGTCATGAATTTGAGAATTAGGTGCAGTAAATTGGATGAATGTAAAGTATGTATTCTAAATTCAGGAGAAAATTGAATTAATCTAAGCTAAATTTAGGTGAGTGTGTCTACTGGTAAGTTGTAGATCTTTCTTTTAGCTTTCCAACGATATATAGTATGGAGCTTTTGGACTTCTAGGCTGAAAGTTATGGTCCTTGTAAAGGAAGATGTATCTTCTGTCTTTTCGCTTCTTCTATATTTTGTATCTTCTATGTTTTGCTTCTTCTATAATGACATCATCTCCTTCTGTGTTTCTTCTGTGATGATGTCATCTTCTTCTGTGTTTTGCTTTGTCTGTGTTTTACTTCTTCTGCCTTTTTACTTCTTCTGTGATGATGTCATCTCCTTCTGTGTTTCTTCTGTAATGACGTCATCTTCTTATGTGTTTTGCTTCGTCTGTGTTTTGTATCTTCTGCCTTTCGCTTCTTCTGCCTTTCGCTTTTTCTGCCTTTCGCTTCTTCTGTCTTTTGCTTCTTCTGCCTTTTGCTTCTTCTGTGTTTTGCTTCTTCTGCCTTTTGCTTCTTCTGCCTTTTGCTTCTTCTGTGTTTGGCTTCTTTTGCCTTTCGCTTCTTCTGTGTTTTGTTTCTTTTGTCTTTTGCTTCTTCTGTCTTTCGCTTCTTCTGCCTTTCACTTCTTCTATCTTTGGCTTCTTCTGTTTTTTGCTTCTTCTGCCTTTTGCTGACGTGTCTTCTTCTGTATTTTACTGACGCGTCTTCTTCTGTGTTTTGCTGATGCGTCTTCTTCTGTGTTTTGCTGGCGTGTCTTCTTCTTTGTTTTGCTGACGTGTCTTCTTCTGTGTTTTGCTCCCTCTGCTTTTCGTTTCTTCTGTGTTTTGCTATCTTCTGCCTTTCGCTTCTTCTGCCTTTTTTTTCTTCTGTGTTTTACTATATTCTGCCTTTCACTTCTTCTGTCTTTTATTTCCTCTGTGTTTTGCTATCTTCTGCCTTTCGCTTCTTCTGCCTTTTTTTTCTTCTGTGTTTTACTATATTTTGCCTTTCACTTCTTCTGTCTTTTATTTCCTCTGTGTTTTGCTATCTTCTGCCTTTCGCTTCTTCTGTCTTTCGCTTCGTCTGTGTTCTGCTATCTTCTGTCTTTTGCTTCTTCTGTACTTATCTTCTGTTCCATTTTTTACCCTTTTAACAATAGAATCTGATTCAAGGTCTTCACGAAAGTTGTAGATCTTGAAGTTATTTTTCGAATCATATAAAGAACATTTTAAGGTGATATCTGTAGGGAAAGTTATAACAATTTTTCCACTGCTTCTGTCTTTTTCCATTCGCCTGCTTTTTCCTTTGGCTTCGTCTAATCCTATTGTCTGGTTCATTTTGACCCTTCAGATGATAAAATCTGACCTCAAGGTCTTCTTCAAAGTTGTATATCTCAAATTTTGCTTTGAAATCATCCCAAGATAATCTTAATCCAACATCTCTAGTGAAAGTTATGCTATTTGTCCCGAGACAAGTTTGATATGATTGAGGACCAAATCTT
>JANIJH010022969.1:0-11581 GCA_024520975.1 Erythroxylum areolatum | reverse complement strand
CTGATAGACTTGTATATATTTCTGTTGGATGATAAATGAAATGAGAAAGTATCTTGGTTTTAAAATTTAGTGATTTCAATATTACGGTTTTATTATATTGATGCCATGTGGATTTTAGTAGTGATCGTTCGTAGTGTACCCTTATCGTGGGTTATGTATCGGAACGACCTACGGGCGTCTCGGTGCATACCCTACGGTAAGGGGGCGCTACATATTAGACCTAGTAGACTGAGAAGCAACCCATTTATCGCTTGTAAACATTTACCTCAACTCTTTTTTCCTCATAATAAAACATTGAAGTGATAAAAAATTAGTTGCAAATCTTATAATAGTAGGATGACACAAATTCCTACCATTGTTGAAATCCTTTCTCATTAAATTCAAGACTCATGCATGATCGTAAATGAACTTAGTCAACTTTTTTGCTTTCTGCACAATCTCATCAATAATAAGAAAATACCTAGCATCCTCTATATTTTCCAACATCAAGTTAATGCAATATGTAACATAAAGTGTCTAACAAAAAGAATTATACTTACTTTACAATCAGAATCATTATCAGTAATGAATTGAATAATATTTTCTAGCCTAAGTTCATTCATAAGTTCATCAAATATTTCAAATAGAGGATCAATATTTATAACAAGGTCAAATGCATCAATAAATTTTAAAAACATTGTCTCCTTTGTAGAATAAACCAAAAAATTAATAATAGGCTCATGTTTTCTATTTTTACAACATCATACATGATTTAACACCAAAAGTAGCCCATGTCATTATTCTTTCATCTAGATAACTTTTTATTTCATAAACAAAGCTACTTAGAAATTGACCTCTGTAGTTATCAATTGAAGGAACTTTATATCCTGGACTGTAAGAGGTAATAACATTTACCATAGGTTGATAACAATAAGACTGGAAAGCATTGAATGTTATACCTGAATCATATCACCAAGCCATTTACATGTCCACATTACTAGCTACTTCTCTATATTATAAGGCACTACAAATTGAAGGTTGAGCTCTAAGAGTTGTTTATGATGCAAAAATATTATACATTTGTCTTCTTTTTTTCCTAACATCAAATGCAACATTCCCTTTTTGTTGGGTAGGAATATCACCACTTTCAACATTTTCAATATCATTTTGAACCCCACAAAAGAAATTCTACTACCAATTTCATAATTCAATCTTGGTCTTCTGTCTTTCTTATCCTGATACTCTTTAAGCAAAGTCTTTATTTGCTATTTCACATTATGACTTACTTTTTTATAAGGCTTCACATCACCTCCAATTCCAACTAAATGTTTCTTCGATCTGATGATTCCTCCACCTTTCAAATACTTTTTACAAATAAAAACAAATAGTATGGTTTTTCATTTTGGGAACCAATCTAGTATGAGCCTAAGATGGATCATTAAAACTTTCTGAACTGGTTGAATTATCATAAGTATTTAAACTTCCTTCCATTTATCTATAGAAATAAATGAAGATATGTATCAAAGTTAGCTTAATAAATTCATATCAAAATAAAGTTGTGTAAAAAACATGAAGAAATAGAACAATAATAGTTTCTCAATAACTTATGTTTCTTTCTAAACCCAAACATCAAATATTTACATTGATTGCTACACTTTCATAACTATAACTCATTTTGTATGATTACACAATTCAAACATAAGATGATAACTATAAATTATTTTATGTAATTATAGAATTCAATAAACTCATAACTATAACCTATTTTTTATGATTATATAATTCAATCATAAATTCACAATTCACAATTCACAACTATAACTCATTTTGTATTATTATATAATTCAATTATAAACTTAAATATGTAATTCAGTTTATGTAATCACATAATTCAACCATATACTCTTAAATATGACTTATTATGTGATTCAACCATAAACTCTTAACTATAACTTATTTTGTATAATTATTGATTAGCGGATTAAATAATCCAATCACAGATGTAAACTCATAGCTATAATTCAATTTGTATAATTACTTAATCCATTTTGACGATTACAAAATTTAATTTATAATATATAACCCAATTTATAATAAAGACCAATGCTTCATTCAAATTTCTATGTATCTTGATCTCAAATTTCAGACAATAACAACCTTAAGTTCATAATTCAATTCCAAATTCAAACAACTAATGACTAACCTTAAACTCAAACTCATAATTCAATTAAAAATTCTAATTCCTAATCATCACAGAAAGTTAGATGCACAACCAATTCTAATTTCTAAGTGAACACCGTGATAATTTTTATAAATTACACAAATTCAAACTTCTATTTCACCATTCCATAATCACAAATTCATTTTTAACAATTCACAATTTACAAGCCATCCGAAATCACATCCACAAGTTGGTTAAGTCCAAAAACCTATACCACAATCAATCACATAAATACAAACGGTTCTACAATCCGCACGCACACACGCACGTACACACACACACACACAAGCATAATGCAACCTTGACTTAAGCTCACCAATGACAGTCATAAGTCACAAGTCAAAACCAATTTTAGAACACAAAATAACACAGGAGGGTGGCAACAACCTTGACTTAAGCTCACCAATGACAGTCATAAGTCACAAGTCAAAACCAATTTTAGAACACAAAATAACACAAGAGGGTGGCAACTAGCGATGACTACCTGGTGCAATTGGTGAGTGGCTGCTGACTAAGGCAGCTGATGGTTGGCAGTGACAAGCAGTGACTAGTGACAAGCAGCGACTGGCTACAGCGGAGGGTAGGAGTTGGCTGGTGATTAACGAGTTACAGGGAGGTGCTAGCAGAGGAGGGAATGGTGAGCTATAACTTGTGGGTAGGCTGCGGTGAGAGAGTTGGCTAACTGGTAGGCGATCTGGATCTAGAACTAGGATGCTAAATGCGTGGGTGACACTACCTGCTTCTGTGAAAGTGATTTTGTAGTTAAGGTTTTTTTTTGGCATTTCAATCATTGAATTTTTTATTTTTACGGTATTGATTTTTTTACAAAATCCTTCAATTTTGTGTCATTTTTAGGCCAGTACAATGTGAAATTCTAAATCCTGATATAAAGAATAAAACTAACAAATTGGAATATTTTAAGTTTTGATCTTAAATCTAAAAAAAACAAAAATGAATTACATTATATACAATTCCAAACATTTCTCTTTTTAATAAAATTTGGAAACTAACATTAATTTATTTAATTTTATATTAAACATACTACTAAAGAAGTCTTATTTGTTAATGATTTTCTCTTATACCACGTTTATTTGCTTCTAAAAACTATATACTGGAAATATACTTATGCTTCATAGGTCATGAAGTGGTAACTTGATAAAGGAAAAAGTATCATTTTTAACCACCTCTATCCACAGAGGCCCTAAATTGTGATCCTTTAGAAACTTTGCCGTAGCATGTATATGATTAGCTCTATAATTGAATATAATGTTGTTCAATCAATTAAGGTCTGTTTATTTTTGTTTTTATTTTTTGTTTTTAAATTTAGTAAAAAAACCTAGTTGTTTAAATTTTTTTATTTCTTTGGTTTTGATTTCTTCCAATTTTTAAAAATTATGAAAATCATAAAAATTGTTTTTTCTTGTTTATGTTTGTTTTTCACAATTTGATTTACTATCAACTAAATATACATTATTTAATTATTTAATATATTAATTATCGATAAGAACCATGAATAATTTAGTTTTAATTAATAATTTAATTTAATTTTTGTAATTAAATTAAATTAAAATAAATTTAATATTTATTAATAAATATAATTAAATTTAAAATACATTCAAATATATTTTTTAAATAAAATTTGATTTTAATAATAAAATATATTTAAAATCAATTTTAATTTATAGATAAAATTTAATTTTAATTATTTATTTTAATAACTAAAATATTTTTATTAATAGATATTATATAAGAGATTAAAATAATTTTAATTAATTAAAATAATTTATCTTTAAATTTTATCTAATATATAATTATTATTAGTGATAAGAATATAACTATATTAATATTAACAATGAAACATAATTTTGTTTTTAATTGAAAGAAAAACAAAATAAAAAATAGAAAATAAAACTAAAAACTACAATAAAAAAATATAAGTGAAACCAAACAGTCGCTAAGTGTAATTCATTTTTTAATTGAGTAACATTTTTATTAGATTAAGTTATTTACCTTCAACCAGCCTTGCCTAACCACGCTTCAACACTGGCATGTCACAACTCGATGATAGAAGCAAGAGGACCCAAATCTGATGACGACATGTATGAACTACCAGCTCCAAATATGATGAACAACTCCAGATTTGACAAAGGTGATCCAAAAGACAACAGACCCAATTTTAGATTCGACAAGAGAAGCAAGCGGCAACACCCATAATGCTAAGACGACCTCCGTGGCAGCATTCATGGTGCTGACTACTACTAACAATGGTGGGCTGCCTACTCAAGCTATGGAGGAGTTCCCTGCTCTCTCACGTGAAGTTGTATAGAGAATTAAACCTGGAGATGCCATTGGCGTTGGTATTTCTAGAGTATCTAAGTCCCATGAGTTTTCCCCAACTGCTGGTGCATGGAGCAAAAAAGTTCAATTTAAAAAACATAAGGTATAAATAAAGCATTACCTTGATGTCATCATTGTCCCCCTTTTGAGCTCCAGCAAGCAGGCGAAAGAGCATGATCGAATGCACTGGTGGGATCATTCTAGAGAAAACTTCCTACATTTCCAATTATCAAGGCTTGGGCTAGTGCACGGTGGAGTAAACAAGGTTTGGAGAAAACTCTACTAATTGATGATGATATGATTACTTTCAAATTTGCTTTAGATGATAATCTGAATGAAATAATTGGAATGGGTCCTTGGTATATCGGGAGACAACCCATGGTCCTACAGAAATGGAAGCCTGGGATTGCATTTAATAGGGAGTGTGTTGAAGTTTTTCCAATTTAGGTTTACTTCTATAACCTACCACTTGAATTGTGGACTGTGGAAGGGTTAAGTTTTCTTATTAGTTCCTTGATTAAACCATTGAGTATGGATGCACAGACATCAAATATGGATATGATAGGATATGAAAAAATATGCATCGAAGTGAGTTGAAAGGCTACACTACCAAATTGTCTTCCAATTATGTAAATGAATATGGGGAGAGGGTGAAATGAGAAATAACTATCGTACCCATGGAAGCCACACAATTCTGTCAAGAAATGGGTTCCAATTAGGAAGAGGTATAAAGCAGGTTGGAAAGAGGAGTTAATGGGGATTGAATAGTCAACATTCAAAGTTGAAGATGGTATTGGAGTTCAACGGGAGGTTCATGAGTAGCCTACCTAGGTTCCTCCAACCAAGAGGGATATAAGCCAAAATTAGGGTGATCTTAGTGCTGCTAATGTAATGCAAAGTAAGATAATTAGAAATTTTGCAAAGAATGAGAAAGGGCAAGTCCATTGCAAAAGTTCAAACCAAACACAAATCACTGAGAAACAAGGAGTTGGGAGGGCTGTAGTGGTTACTCAACATAATAAGATTGTCGACATAATGTAAGAACAGACATCTATGGACAAGTCTAGTGTAGACAATGTGGAGAGTCTAGATAGTGGAGTGGATCACTTCACCTCACATTTTTTGGAGCAATAACAAATGGATTGGGCCAAAATGCTGACTCTATTAACAATTATTTGGCAAAATATGACTTCTAAGGTTAGGCTAGAGTATGAAGAGTAGACAAAAAATGGTAAACTCTAGTAATAACAATGTGGCAAGTTAGGGGATTAGAGTTATCATCTCTTAGAATGCAGAAAATCTTGGGGCAGAGCATGTCTTGGTATTGAATTGTAATTCTTCTGCTTATGCGGCAATAGTTTTGCCTTGGGAAAGTAGTTCAGATTTGGCAGTAGAGGACTATGATTTCCCATTAGCTGCAGCCCAAATCTTTGACATTCTAAAAGATAAAAGAGATCAGTAAGGAAGAGAAAGAAAAATCTCAAATACCAACATTGGGAGTTAAAAAAGAAAACGTACCTTGGCATCCAATATTCAGCCCACTCTTTCCATGGAGATGAAGTATAAGTGGCATTTTTAGTGGTTTTTGTTGTTGTCTTTCTTGCAGACAATATAGTGCCTTACTTAGGGAGTTGTTTGATCATATTGTAAGTATAGTGGTAGGCTTAATGTCTTGAATTCCTTGTAATGTAAATGTATTTTTAACTGTAATACATTTTTTTTACTTTTTTAAAAAAATTAATTTTATTTGATATCTGTATTTTCATAACAATTCAATGCAGAAAATTCTATAGGTGTTAATAGTGAAAAATAGAAATATATAGTTAATAAATCATGATATGTAATATTATAAAAATTAATATATATTTAATATTTTACTTAACAAAATAATCATAATAGTAATTATGGTAATGCATTTCATTTGTGAATAGAATTAAACCTTTTTTTAATCATAGAATGAGAAAATAGACGCATATTACATTACACTTGTGAGAGATAAATGCAAACACGCAGACCACATAGGTGGCCAATTCGAATGATAGATTATCTAAAAGAATACTACATAGATCTCATGAGAACCATCCCCGTAAATTGTGCAAGTCCAAATCGTAGTTCAACTTCAGAAAAGAAAAAAACAAACAAACAAAAGCAAGATTTGACACTCTAAATATATGAAGATTACATAATTAAAGCAGTGAAGGTGGTTGAACAATCCATCCATCTTGATTTAGGAAAGTGTGAATATTGGTAAAATAGTCCCATTCACCAGCAGTCAAAGTCTTCATCCATGTTACTCGCTTGGACATCGCTGATCCACGTCCATCGCAGCCTTGTTCAGCGTACGTAATTTTATCCCTTCACAAACCAAATTGATTATATATCAACCAAAATGTACGAGAATATATTATGTTAATCACACTCCAGATGCATCTGTGGCGGTAGGAAATATGTGTTGTATTACGAACAAAAAACGAGTTTGAAGCATTATAAATAGGTAGCAGAAGAAGAAACTTACTCATGACCCACAAACGACCAGGCCGACCAGCCTTCAGGCTTAACGTTGGCGGTAATGTTAGCATTCTTAATCAACACTCTGGAGTAAGGTCCATAAGCTCTTCCGAGGAGGGTAGGACCGACTCCAACTATAGCAGAATTAACAAATACAAATCCAGTTGGTTGATCCTCACTTTTCCGGCCTTGGGCTGTGATAAAACCACCTCCAGTTGCATTCAGAACGCAGAGCTGCACAAAATCCATGCATTTGTTTTTCCTGACGTAAGATTAATCTTTCTATATGTAATAGTGTTTTCTTTTTTTAATGCTACGTATGATGAATGATTATCCTTTAACCTCGTAATATGACTGGCCATTTCCCCATATGAAATCCACTGAACCTTCAATGTAACAAGAGTGGAAGTAGTGACGACCAATCAAATCTGACAAGGTGTCTTGCTTGCTAATGAATCCGCAACGATAAAAGCTTGCTTTATCTGCCCACAATGTAGCTGCAGGTGCCCACAGCATTGGCTCCCGATGAGTTTGATCCAGGTTATACGTGTTCTGCAAAGATTAACAGGTTTTAACCAGGTCAATCAATTAATCATTCAACTGCTCATACATATATATCGTATAATTCTAACAAAGTTCACATATTTGGCTCCACCCGGAATGATATGTCGGATGCCACAAAGTTCTCTGCACTTAAAATAAGAGCAGCACTATCACTGGAACTGCCAGCCTGGTTTACTTGGATCACAGTTGTGTCAGATCCTTCTCCTTGAAGAATCATATAAGGCTTATCTTGAGGGATGGCGACTTGTCCTCTACATGAAATATTAATAAGTTTACAAACCATTCCTTATTTTCAAGTTGAACGGGCTAGAATTTGACAAATGAACAATATCCCGAGATGGGAATAATCCACTTACTCGTAAACACCTGCTTTTAGTTTGATAAGAGTCCAGACATTGTTTTTCGATGGGACAGAATCAATGGCATCCTGCACCTTGGTGAAGTCTCCCTTGCCATTTAGATCAACTGTAATTGTTCTCCCAATTTGCACTCCACTGTTTGGCTTGTATTGTGCATTGGTTATGGAGGAACAAGCTAAGAGGAAAAACAGTACTATAAATTGGAAATTGAAGTTAAGAGAATGAACTTTTGAAAGCTTTCCAGAAGTCATTTTCGATAATTACATATTTGTCGAACAAAGATTTCGCATATATATAAATCGTGAAATGGTTATATGGAAACTCGAGGAATGATTTCCTCCAATTCGGATGATCATATCAAATTCCTTCTATGGTGAAGTCATCAAGAATATTTCTGCAAACTAAAATCTTGGAGTTAAATGCTGTCAGTACATGATTCATATCAATGTCTCTTGCTAATAATGTCTTAAGTCGTAAATGAAACAAAAATCTTAATAACTAGTTTGAGATATTAGCCAAGCAAAATGGTGGGAAATAAAAATACAGATTGTACAGAATAAGATTGATAATGAATAACAAAAGATTTAGTTTCTGTAGAAGTAACCAAAATCAAGATCTTAAACAGCCCATTCATGATCGTTTATTAGTATACATGCTTATCCTTGCATGGATATGTGGATTTTGTCCATAATTCGCTGCTTTCTGTAAGATTGTGTACCATATATTGAGTATGCCTTTTAAAATCACAAATCAGCTTTAAACGATGAACTATTTCCTTTCCTTTTTTATTTTTTTTATTTTGTCCTTAACTGTTGTTATCTGAATTGCGACAATCGTTGGTATCTTTGTTCTGAGAATTATATATACATCAACTTTCCAGAATTACGGCAATTGGTAAGGAAAAACACGCTTGTTGGTTCAATCGTTTTGGTGGATTAAGTGTATTTTAGATTAATGTGATGCATTAATGTTTAAAAGGCATCTGGATTATTTATGGAAATTAGCTTAATGCCTCATAAAAACTTTTATTTTTAATTCCATTTGCAATTTCTTTCCAACTTACCTAAACAAAATTCCATTTTGGGATATATTTCTTTTTACTTCCATTTTTTTTTGAATGCAAGTGAATTATAAACAGCCTTCTAAAATAAATTATTAGTTAATTACACTAAATCTACATTAGTGTTTACAATAAAATTTTATTTATTTATTTAATTTTTAAAGCCAATACACAATACATATGACTTTTAAAGAATGAGGCCAAAAGTTGATGTTATCTATCTATCATACACGAAACTAAGCACAAAACTATTGGAACTTTAAAGAACGAAGTTTAGAGAGAGAAAGCACAAGGAAACAGGGGCGAATAGAGCAAGCTACAAGAACTCAACAACACGTTGAGATTTCGTCTGATTTTATTCAATATCAAAGTACAAAACGTATGTACAATTTATGTAAATTCACAGCATTTATAACACTCAATCTTCTAACTACCATCTAACAACTAATCCAACTAACTCTTCTTGAATTTCTTTAACCCGATTCTTTTACATCGTTTGCATGGCACTGCATGAAGTGATCCGACACTCCTATCTGAATTTTTGAGACACTCTTCCTACATACTCCTCATTGGATAAAAAATTCAGCTTCTGAATTCCTACCAATTTCCTCAACTGTTCGAAGCGTGAAACATTAAAACCTTTTGTAAACAGATCTGCAGCTTGATTATCCGCATGAATATATTTAAGCTTCAGCTCCCCTTCTTGTTGTATATCCTTTAGATAATAATATCTAAGCTTGAAATGCTTAGTTTTATCATGAAAAACCGAATTAATTGAAATTGATATTGTTACCTAATTATCAATATATATCACCGTAGCTCCTATCAATCAAACCTGTAAATCCATAAGTAATTTTCTAACCCATATCACCTGTTTTGCTGTTGTCGTTGCTGCAACTAATTCAGTTCCAGCTGTTAAGAGCACCACCAATTCCTGCTTCTTTGAAGTCCATCCACTTATTGAACAGGGTTCTATGGTCGGTCCGCAACCCCTGGATGTCGAGGGTGTCCTTGGGGTGATCTCGTAGTTCCTACGGGGTGGAGACGATGGGGTCGGTTACCTAATTGAAATTCAATTTAAAAATTCAAATAAGACTAGTAGTTAATTGGTTAAAAAATAGAAGATTGATAAAAAAATCAAACGTTGAAATAATTTAGCTCCCTTTGAGATGTGAAAAACTCTAGTTTTTTTTTATTATTTCAAATTTTTGTTATTGTTTTAGATGTTTTATATTATAACTTTTTCATATTTAGATTCAAAGGATTAATCAATCTTGCGAATTTTTTCCTTTTGAATCAGGATATGAAATAAATAAAAAAAGTCTAGTCCAAATTTGAACCTAGAGGGTTGCGTTCGTTGCGGGACTTAACCCAACACCTTACGGCACGAGCTGATGATAGCTATGCACCACCTGTGTCCAAAAACATCTCTGAATAAGGTTCGAGCTCCATGCCAAATGTATCCGAAGAAGAATAGCAGAGCAAACGAAGCATGTCCAAAAGTAAACCAATCCCTTGGATTGTTATGAAAAACACCATCGGATTTCAAAGTAGCACGATCTAATTCTTATGATGGATACCTAGGCACCCAGAGACGAGAAAGGGCGTAGTAAGCGACGAAATGCTTTGGGGAGTTGAAAATTGCTGAACCCAATGTTAAACAATAGTTAGTAGTACTTTTCATATCTTATGTTGCTCCACCCCAGTCGCTATCTACATAACACATAAGCTTGCATTTCCTAGTCTTCTCATACACCAAACCATAATCGACCGTCCCTTTTAGATACCTTAAAACTCTCTTCACAGCAACTAAATGTTACTTTCCAAGATCACTCAAATATTTGGAAAGCACACTAACAGAGTACAAAATATCAGGCCTAATAGTTGTAATGTACATTAAACAACCCACCATACTCCTATAATTCTTCCTGTCCACTTCATCTCCATCTTCCTTCTTCATCAATTTTTCTTTTGGACAAATTGGAGTTTATACTTGCTTACATTCACGCAACTTAAATGTAACATCCCATCACCGATGGGAAGGGTAAATTGGTCAGTTGGGACGGGTTATGAGTGAGTACACTAGTCTCGGTATGTTCACGCGTAATATGACCTTCATATATGCATAAAGTGTAATTTTTGTAAATGCACATGATTGTACATGCATTTCTGACATTTCCCGGCATATGTGTTTATTGTATCAAATATGTTAATTGTGCATGAAAAATTGAATTGGAATAGCTGTTGGTGTGTTTTACATTTATGTGAAATTTTAGAAATTTTTCTAGAATTTTTCGGAAACAATGGCCGGACCGAAAAAATTACCAAATGGCAGACTGACTGATTTCCGGTACTGAAAATAACTGTCCAATGACACTGAAAAACTTGACATATAATTTGAGGAATTATGAATGTTGTGCCATTGGAATTTGGCATAGAAATTAGATAGTATTTGGAAAAAGACCCGAAAAGTACTTAAAACCAGGACAAGTGGCAAGTGACACATGTCACTTGCCTACTTAGTCATTTTTCTCATTTGTTTATATAAATATC
>JANIJH010022905.1:0-11587 GCA_024520975.1 Erythroxylum areolatum | reverse complement strand
TTATGATGCTTTATAAGTGAATTATGTTACCATGCTATATGAAGGGAATGTAGTGATCGATCGTAGCGTGCCCTCATTGTAGGATATGTGCCGGAATGACCTCCGGGCGTCCCGGTGGGTACCCTGCGATAAGGGGGCACTACAAATAATAATTGGCTTCTTCATGGATAAATGTCCTACTTTTCCTGCAATTGAAGTATGGACACAGAAAAATTAGAAAGGTAGAGGCATATAGGAAGTAATGTTAACTAATGATGACAATATAATATTTACCTTTAGCTCTAAAGGTGATAAAAGAAGGCCCTTAGCATATCTCTCAACTTCCTCTTTTTCTTTGAAACTGGCAACATGGCATGGAATTAGAGAAAATCATATTAAAAACATTCCTTTATGGGTGAATATACCTAATATTCCTTCGAAATATTGGGCAACTAAGGGTTTAAGTATGCTAGCAACCTATTTGCGAAAACCAACCTGTATGGATGAAAACATTACATTGAGAAAAAGTGTAGGCTTTGTTATATTATGTGTGAGTATGGACATTTTTAAGCAAATGAAAGATAACATTCCTATAATAAGGTTGGCAAATAGGAGTTCTCTTAAAGAAGACAAAGTGATGGTTACTTATCAATGGAAACTTTCCCTAAAAGCATAGGTAAAGGATGGAAACCAATGGGGAAAGTTTTCATGAGGGGAGACTATTAGGAGCTGATGGCATTGGAGGAAGCCAACACAAATGCAAACAAGTGCTGTTGGAAACAAAAAATATGATAGGGAATTATGAGGACAAGGGGAGCGTGCATAAGGTTGATGGAACATTAATTAATAAAAATAAAAGTGAGCAAATTAATGACATTCCAGATCATGTACAACCATTGGAAGATCACAACACATGTTGATGGAAGCAGGAACTATGAAAGGGAATTAAAGGAGTAATGAGAGAATGGATAAGATGAATAGTCCTTGTAATAAAGAGAATGGAAATATGCAGAATGAAGAATTTACAACTTGTTTATAACAAGATTAAGATCATCAATAACAGAAGGAACTTAGCAAAAAGGGGACAATTAAGAGGAATAGTTTTAAAAAGTTATATATAGAAAGAGCAACAGGAATAGTAGGAAGGCTCAAAAGGATAAAGCACCGTCATATGACTATTATAGTATGAAATGTAAGAAGATAAATAGCCTTTTGAAGATAAATGTTATAAGGGATTTTGCTTAGAATGAGAAGCCTATGTTATTTTGTCTAGTGGAAACAAAAATCATATTAGAAAATATGAATAAATTGAGTAACTTTAAATGAAAGATAATGATAAACCACCATTACCATGGGTATGGAAGAATTATTATTATGTAAGATGGGGAATTATTGGACATGGAAGTATTGGAAACTAGTGAGCAATTCATCCATATAAAATTGATTTTCAAAATGGAAAAATCTATAACTTTGGCTACTTTTGATTATGGTTTCAATACAGCTTTCCAAATATTAGATTTATGGAGTTCATTGAGAAGACTAAAAACATCAATTAGAGGACCTTGGATAATCAGTGGTGACTTTAACCCCACTTTCTATAGGTCAAAGGCAGAAGGTAATTGTAACTTACTCAAATACAACTCAAACCTGTTTAATTGCACCAAGGATGTGGAGCTGATTGATTTGAAATTTGAAGGCCATATGTTATAGAGTAACAAACAAAGTTCAAAGCGGTTCATCCTGAAAAAACTAGATAGAGCCTTGGTGAATGTGTATTGGTTAATCACCTTTTCAGAGAGTAAAGCCATTTTTTAGATCCTAGGATCTCTGGTCATTCTCCTATCAAGGTGGATAATTTGTTTTAAAAAGTTAGGGATAAGCACCCCTTCATATTTAACAACTTTATGGTGAATATGGAGGGCTTTCAAGATGCTATTTCTAAAGGCTTGAAGTTTAAGGCTTTTGGTACAAAGCAGTTTATTTGCTTGCAAAAGCTTAAGGCTATAAAATAGGAATTGAAGAAGTTAAATATTAGAAGGGGAAAGAATACCAAAAAAGAGAAAGAAGATGCAAAGAGCAAGCTTTCAATTATCCAAAATTCACTGGTAGCTAATCCAAGTGATTGGAATCTAGCTAAAAAGCACAGGGAAGCTAGTAAAAACTATATGCAAGCAGTGGACAATCATTGTTCCTTATTGCAACAATAAGCCAGGATCAATTGGATCAAGGATGGGAATTGATGCATAAAGTTTTTTTTCAATGCAATGTCAACAAGAATAAATATTAACAGAAGGAAATGCTAAAGATTGTAGAGATGATCTTAAGCAATCTGTTTTAGCCAAGATTCCTGAAGATGAAGCCAAATTTCTAATTCGACATATTAGTAATCATAAAATAGAGGAAGTAGTCTTTAAAATGAATAGGTCAAAAGCTCTAGGTCTAGATGAATTGAATGGGATTTTCTATATAAAAAAAAACTTAGGATAAAGAGGGGAGATTCATCAAAGAAGTTGTGTAGAAGTTTTAAAAAAAGGGAGTGTTGCTTAAGAAGATTAATAAGAAATTTATGTGTTTAATTCCCAATATTTCTACACTGGAAACCCAGGGTGATTTCAAACCTAGCTCTTGTACTAATTTTCTCTATAAGATCATTGCCAAAGTTTTAGCAAATAGGCTTAAATCTATACTATAATTCATTATCAGTGAGAACCATGGGGCATTCATGAGCAATAGGCACATTAAAGAAAACATTCTAATCTTGTAAGATCTCTTAAAAGGGTATACAAGAAGTAAAACTCCACAAAATGATGTTATTAAAGTGGACCTTAAAAAATCTTTTAATAGTGTCGGCTGGGGATTCATATTGTAGACTAAAAAGGTCAGGAGATTTCCCCAGATGTTTATCAAATGGATTCAAGAATGCATTACCACTGCTTCTTTTAGGATATTGATTAATGGAAGTCTAATATAGATGTTCAAAAGCAACAGAGGACTTAGGAAAGGGGATTCTCTTTCCCCTTACCTATTTCTAATTTGCATGGAAGTTATCACTCCAAGTGTAAGTTGTTTTCTCTAATAAGTTTATATTTTGCAGTTGATCTTATCCTCTGGAGTTAGGCTAATAATCATTTAGTTTCTCTTAAAATGAGTACCTACAAAGTTTTAAGGAGATTTCTAGGTTGAGCATTTATTTTCAAAAAAGCTTTTCATATTATCAAAAGTGCAACACACTTTTAAGATATTTTGTCATGTGTCACTGGAATTAAAAAAAAAAAGAGATCCTTCTTTCCATTACTAGGGAATTCCTATCTCTTTAAGAAGACTCAGATATAGAGAATGTCTCCCTCTGATTGAAAAGATACAAAAAAAGACTAGGGTCTTAGAAAAATAGAACTCTTTCTTATGGAAGTGAACTTCAACTTTTGATTTTTGTGATTTTGTTAATGTAAACCTACTAGTGCTCTCATATATTATTATCAGAAAGGTTAGTTAAAAATATGGAAAAATTGATGAAGCAGTTCTTATGGGGTAAAGGAAATGCAGAGAAAGGAATAAATAAAGTGAGCTGGAAGCATATATGCCAACCAAAAGAAGTTGGAGGGTTAAGGTTGGAGATAGTCAGCAGGAGCAATAAATATATAATACTAAAGAGAATCTAGAGAATTTTAAGTGAAAAAGAATCTTCGTGGCTCAAATGGGTGCATAGTTATATATTAAAGGGTGGAAGTTTGTAGGCAATTAATACTAAAGATAGTTACTCATGGTTCTTCAATCAAATACTCAATTTGAGAGAAGAGGTTCATCAACATGTTATATATAGATAGGGGCAGGGGATAGGGTTTTAATATGGTATGACAACGGGACTAGTCAAGGGGCTCTAGTACACAATCAAGTGGTAAGGGATTCCTTGGATAGTTTCTCAAAGAAAACCAAGGTTTAGGAGTTAATTTAAAATGGAAATTAGTCTTTTTCCTTATATGAGTTGAGAATTTTTCCAATCCCTCAATAGAGATACCATGGAGATGAAGACATTTATTAATGGAATGGAATATCTGTATCAGAAAATTACTAAAAAAATGCAAAAGAGCTAATATATGGGTCAGGCATAAGAATGAGTTGGAGTAAACTAGTATGGAGCAAGGTCATTAAACTAAATGCTAAGTTTTTGGTTTAGTTAGTTATATTGAAAAAACTCAACACTATGGATAAAATGAAGTTTTTACCCATATCTAAGCATTATGTATTATGAAATTTAGAGGAGGATAGAAATGATTTATTTTTCAAGTGCAGATTTCTAAAGATATGTGGCATATAATTTCATCTTTATGCACAATTAGCTGTAGCCAAAACATCCTAACTGATATCTTACAAGATATAATACGAATACCTAGCTCCAAGTAAGATAAGGAAATCTATATGATGGCAACTACAACTTGTTTCCAATGTATTTCAAAAGAGAGAAATAATAAAAGGTTTGTAGGAAAATCTATATGCTTAAGTTCTCTTATTAAGCTCATAGTTGCAAGTACAAGAGAATAACTTGTTATCAACCTAATGGAAAAGAATTGTAGTGAGAGGCTTGGTGCATTCTTGGAGAATTTAAGTATTTCATAATAGGTTCATGTTGTTGATAATAATTGTAAAGATGAACACATTAATCATCTACAAAAATTCATTGACTGGTAACAATATGTGTGTTGTGTTAAGAGGAAGCAGAAATAAGTGAGCAATTCTTTCAAATGCCACTATTCTGATCGAAGGACTATTCTAACTAGAGGATAGTAAATGGAATATGAATTAGAAGGAAGAATAGTGAATGGGAAGAAATAAATTAAAAGAAATTGAAGGAATCTTACACTTAAAGAAAAAGGATGCTAGCCCTTGCCAACTAAGAGGACTAAGGAACAGATAAATATGCAGACGACATATACTTCTTGTAACAGCCCACTCCCATCCGAAACACGTACATGCGTCCTACGATCATAAGTGCATATGCCCAACAGAAGTGGTGTGTTAACTATCTCACCTTCACTTTATCGCATGGCATTATAAGCAAAATCATAAATAGTGCATGAACTAAAATCTAAAAGTTTCCTTAATTCATTTCATGAAACATAATTTACAATGTAGCATTAAATCCATCATTCATATTTATACATTATCAACGACCAATGTTCAGTTTACAAAGTACGCTACATATATGAGGAAATAACCAAAAACTAAAAACTAATCCTTCAGTCCTAGCTAACTGACCTTTGAGCCATAACCTGTATCCAAAAGTGGTCTAAAATTTCTTATGTGCAATCTTAACAGCTAAGTCGTCGCTCTTTCAATCCTGAAATTGTCAATGTTACAATTTTGGTGAGTTTTGTGAACTCAGTAGAGTAACCATCCTCGACGGTTCACTCTTATCACATAACACAATATTTCATGTTATCATGTAATTCACATTAACTTAATTATCATCGAGTCATATCACGAAACACTTTGTTCACAATTGTCTTATTTCAATCACATAGTCCATACAATTCATCTTTTCAATACAATTTCGTAGAACACAATCATCAATAATTTATCATAGATTCATTGAAGAAAAGTTCTCACAACAGTGCAATCATTCAATTTATTCATTTTATATATGAAAGCAATGTTTATGAGACAAATTCATTTGTTACGTTGTTGTGACTGTGTGCCTTTTTCACTGTCCCATATCCATTATGGATATCGGGCTCTTTCATACTATCCCTTATCTGTTGGCGATATAGGACTCATTGTACATGTTGAGCCTTAGGCTCTTTTCATAGATGTCTGAGCTTTAAGCTCTTTTTAACTGGCGAAATTAGTCACAACTACCTTTATATTTCATACATTGGAATGAAATGCATTCACAAATTTAGTCATCATATTCATTCAATCACATTCACATTCTTTCTCATTCATATTTTTCATCGGACTTTTTATTCTGGCATTCAACATTTACATTGAGAAAAAAGTATTTTGTCATCACATACAAGTAAAACTTCTAATGTTGTATTCAGACATCAAATGCCTCGAGCTTTTAAGGTCCGAAATGTAGTACACATACAACACAAATCAATTCAATTTAATATCAAACATAACAAATCAAAGTGAGACCATCTTAGGTTACTCACAATTGCTCCCTTTAGCTTATTGCCTTGATGTCCCGGCAATGTATGGAAGCTGTTGCTCAATATGCCCTTTTATATATAATCACACAGATTTTCATACTACTATATTGCTCGTTTAACTAAATAAACACATTTATAAATGTAATGTATTATATATGATGCATGTTCAATGAAAAATTCTCAAGTATATTTCTTTAATAAACTAATATAAATATCAAGTTTACTCCAAACTTTCCAGAATTCATACACTTAATAACTATTCCAGCTTTTTTTTTGTAAAAAACTGACTTTGGGTCTACTTTGCATGATCATTATGACAAGGTAAATGGAGTATTTACGTAATGCTTTCTCTAGACAATTGTTCCACTTTGACTTAGGTTTCTAATAACACTAAGATCATACAACACTACAAGAAAACGGGGAAATTGAGATGGAAAATTACTGATGATAGTCTAAATATTCCGTCGGAAATGATATTTAACGAAAAAAATGCATCAGAGAAATGGCCATCGTAAATTTACTGATAAAAATTTTATACCATTGATGAATATACCGACGGTTATTTTGTGTCATGTTGGCTAGTAAATTAATTAAAAAATTTTTACTGACGATCTTTTCGTAGGTAAATTTAATAAATTTATCAATGGACTTCTTTTTTCGTCAGTAAATAAATAAAAACTATTTTTTAAATACACCTTCATGAACACGAACGACCTACTTCCACACCCTACTGATTTCAAGGCATAACTTATATCATTACAATCAATCTGAAACAACTATTCTAAGAACTTCTACTTGGATTTAAGTTCTTTCATAGAATAACTTTCAAAGCATTATCCAAGCATAGAAAGAGATGTACGTCCATAAACTACATGCATCAGCATTCCTACCAATTTCTACCATATATGTTTAAATTGAAAAATACAACACAACTAAATCATAATATGAACTCACTGCTAGAGTTCTTTCTATGGTTCCTAACGGTTAATACATTTGACTCTTTACACCTTCAAAGCATATGTGTATCTCAATGCTTGACAATGATCTAAGTTCTCTGAGAATCAATGTCTAATAAAACAAGAGTGAAAATCCATAAGAGCAGTGATGATACACTAGCACACCTCAGCTTGAGCTCTTCTATCATTTGTTCTTCCTCTGCTCTTCAGTATAATCCATCCCCTGTCTATTGTCCACAAGAATACATATAACTAGGATTATTTTGTCCTCAGTGTTATTTGTTTAGCAATCACTATCAGTGTGTTTCAACTAAAACATGCACGTACTATTTACAGAGCATGACATTAAACCGGAGTCTACTAGAGAATATGGTAATGACATTAGGATCGACTCAATACATGAAATTTAACAGGAAATAACTTACACATTGCATGAATTTATGGCTGACAGATAGTAACATAGAATTTCAGGTCAATGTTATATCTTATACTGCCAAGTTGTTAGTGCTGGTGAACTTTTCATGCAAAACATATTATATTATATACAAGTTTTAGTAGAAAGGATTTCAGAGAATGCTCACCATGATGAGTCTTCTGAATCAGATCATCAAGCTTGTTCTTGATGGCAAGATAAAGCCTTTTCCACTTCTCTACAGTCTCATCTCACCACAATGCGCTCTGCTCCCTCATTTGCTCAAACAAAAACTCATAACCATTATTGCTTCCAAATAATTTCCTATCCTTTATGCCTTTAATCTGCTCTTCGTTCTCTTCCAACATCTTTTTTAGCCTCTTCACTTCCTCCTTAAACATCTTTCTCTCTTGCTTCCATTATGCTTCTTTGAACGTAAAAGCCACCATGTCCCTCTCGTACCCTTTTCTCTCTTCCTCCTTTTCACACATCACCCTTTCATTTCCTCCTCCAGAACCATAACTTTCCTTACCAAAGCTCTAGTACCTTTCTCATTTATGTCATTCCTGTTCCTGCAACTTGAACAAGCCATTATTGTATTTTTCTAGCAACACTTAGAACAACTAATTTAATATTCCAATCATTAAAGTAGTATAAGTGGAAATGAAGATTTATTCAAGCCTACCTTGATATGAGATTAAACTGAATAGAGAAATGACAAAGAGCATAAATTAGCCCTAAATTATTTAGCAGTTACAACCTAACAGTGTTATATATTCAATTTCAATATCAAGAGTGCCTTATCATTTTGAAACTAGTGCAGAAATATCAGGAAACTAGTGATTACAAAATGTTAGCAACTTTCCACTCTTCCTATAAGGAGCAGCAATATGTAGCATACCAACAAGATGGTGGCAGGAGGATGGTTATGTTGGACTGTCTTTGGAAGAAGAGAAGAGGAGATAATTCCAGAGAGAAGAAATTGCATGAGAGGGACGCAGCAGGAAGAAGAAGAGCTTCGGGTGAGTTTAATGTAAAAGAAAACGATGTCATTTGGTTAAAAATTTTGGCTACTACATGATCATATACTCAAAGTTGTATAACTCATATCTCAAAATTCCAATACCCAAAAGTTACAAATTTTATACCAATTGAAAGTTAAGAGAATAAGCTACAAATTTTGTGAAGACAACTTTATCTAATTAGGCCTAGATAAATACAATTTAGTCGATAACAACAAGGCATGATTTCTATCACAAGTAGTGTTATAGCCTAAGCCAAAACTCAATTTCAAGCTAAATTTCAAGACTCTTAAGGATAGAATTCAAATTCAATTTCTTCTTAAAAATTGTAGCCAAATGTTTCTAGTTTAATTCAAATTAAGAATCATCTCATTAGAAAATCTACAGATCAAAATATAGCCAAAATACCAAAGCATGTTCAGTAAAAACATTCCAGTTATCAAATTCCAGCACACCTTAACATTTTCATCCTAAACTCATCAATCAATCTCTTCCAAATTAATCCACAATCTCTTTACACTATTTCTAACTTATATCCTTTGCATTTCTATTCCTGTTCCAATTCACCTTACTCTACAATAACTCAAATTCTAGATTAAACACAAACATTAAAAATAAAACTCATGTATTGATTCCCTGCATATTTGTGCACTTCTCATTTTTCTACATTCTTCATTTTCTACACTTTTGCATCATTCATTTCAATATAATAATAGAACCTATTTCTAGTTTACTATACTTGTTTAATTCTCATTAAACTCAATTACTCACAACCTTAGATACACTTTCTGCATAATATCAATTTCATATATTGTTCATATAACTCATTCATTACTCTCATCACTGAATTGCTTCTACCTACACAACTCATGCATGCATTCAATTCTAACCATTAAAAAATCATAAAAAATCATTTTACAATATCCAAAAAATGTCACAATGTTACTTACTTGTTTTTAGCAAAAATTTCCAACAGTAAGATTGAAGAACAAGTTTTGGTGGTTTCAAGAATAAAATCTCCAGTAGTGAGATCTTGGTGGAAGCAAAATAAAGAGAAACAAGTGGTTTCTAACATATCCAATACATATCCATGAACAACTGTTTCGATGATGGATGATCAAGAAGAGAAAGTCTTAGTGTTGATAATGTTCGGTGAAGAACACTAAAAGGGCTGAAAAAATTTTCAGCAGAACACATGACTACGTGTGTCCATGAGTCATTGACATGTGTCACCAATGCATGTGGGCCATTTGTCAACATTTAAGACTGCCACATGTCACAATGCTATTTGTCTATTTTTCTAGTCCAAAACACCCCAGATTTTTGAAAATTTACCAAAAATTCAGAAATAATAATAATAATCACTAAATAAATTTTCAACACAAATAATCCACAATTCGCATATTAATCGCATTTATAAATCAATCATACCCGAAAAATGTCAATTCAATTATACAATTATTTAAATGTGTCAAAAATAATTATTCACGTGTATGTGTATATTCAATTGTGCATAAGCATGAAATGCATTTCTAAATTCTTTGTATACTCTCATATACATTATTCTGGGGTTCTATAACCTAACATAGGATAATGGCATGTTTCAATTCTCCCCTCCTTAAGAAATTTCATCTCGAAATTCTTACCTAATTGATGAAATAGGTGGGGATATTGCTTTTTCATATGCTCCACGATTTCCTAAATTGCTTCCACACTCGAGTGATTTCGCCATAGGACTTTCACCATTGGAATTTCCTAATTCCTCAACTATTTTGTCCGATATCCCATTATTTTGACTGGCTCCTCAACATAGCTCAGATTACTAGCAACTTCAATCACTTGAGATAGTATCACATGTGTTGGATCAAATCTATATCTCCTAAGCATACTCATATGGAACACATCATGTATCTGAGACATCTCAATCAGTAAGGCTAATCTATACGCCAATGGTCCTATCCTCTCAAGAATTTCATAAGGACTAATGTAACGTGGGCTCAGCTTGCCCTTTTACCGAATCTCAACACTCCTTGCCAAAGTGAAACTTTCAGAAATACTTTATCTCCTACACTGTATTCCATTTCTCTTAGATGCTGATCCACATAGCTCTTCCCTCTATCTTGAACCACTTTTATTCAATTTCAGATCAATTTCACCTTATCCACAGTATCTTGTATTAGTTCTGGGCCTTCTATCATTCTCAAACCTTCCTTATCCAATATAAAGGTGGTCGACATTTTCTACCGTACAATGCCTCATAAGGTGCCATACAAATACTACTATGATAATGGCTGTTATAAGCAAATTCAGTTAATGCTATATATTGATCCCAAGCTCTTTGGAACTCCAATACACATGCCTTGAGCATATCCTCAACAGTCTTGATTGTCCTCTCACTTTGTCCATCTATTTGAGGATGAAATGCAGTGCTGAAGTTTAACTTCATACCTATAGCTGACTGTAAGCTCTTCTAAAATCTTGAAGTGAATCTGGGATACCTGTCTGATACAATGGACACTAGAATCCCATGCAGTCTAATAATCTCATCCATATAGCTGTGGGCCAATTGATCTAATGAATTATTTTCTCTCATTGGTAAGAAATGGGCTGACTTAATTAATCGTTCCACCATCACCCATATAGCATCATTTTTCCTCGGAGTCTTAGGCAATCCCATAATAAAATCCATGGTGACTTGTTCCCATTTCCACTTCTAAATAGGCAATGAATGAAGTTTCCCTACTGAAGCTTGATGCTCAACTTTAATTTGCTAACAAGTTAAACATTTAACTACATAGTCAACTACTTGCTTCTTCATTCCAAGCCACCTAAAATGTTGCTTCAGCGTGTTATACATCTTAGTAGTGTCAAGATGTATAGCATAAGCTACTACATGATCTTCCTCTAGAATTTCCTTTCTCAACTCACCCACACTAGGCACATATATTCTCTATTTTAACCACAATGTTTCATCTCTCAATTCAAATTCATAATCTGGATTCATCTTAGTTTTCTCAATCAGTTTCACTGTAGCATCCCACTCCCGCAAGACCCGAACCCGACATCGAT
>JANIJH010022790.1:0-11598 GCA_024520975.1 Erythroxylum areolatum | reverse complement strand
AGAGTCAGATAATGACCGCAATGATGAAGAAGAAATTGGGACTATTGGTTTGGATGTAGGGGACGGAAGTGATCATGGCAGTGGCACTCAGGTATCATACATTTTTACTGGAAAATAACTGAGTTATGAGGTCGTTCAGTTTAAGTCTTTCTGGTGATATGAATTGCCATTCTGGTGAACCCCATTTATTTACTGCTTGTTTATTGTGTTGCTTAAAAAAGTGAATCATGGATTTTTATAGTACATTAGGGTGCACACCTGTTCTACCTTTGCATAAGCTTCTAAAAGCCTTTTCTGTGGAAAGTCGATAACAAACTACTATCCTATAAGGTAAGAAAATGAACAATAAAATCTCATGTATTAACCTTTTGAGTTTTAAATTCCTAATGAAATAGTAACTGAGGTTTAGAGCAGTTGATGGATAATTATTCAGTCACCTTCTATATTGTTCCTCAATTGTTGGTATAGCAGGAATGTGTCACAATGTTGTTAACTCTGCAGTATACTGTGATTGCATCCTAAGCTGGAAGCACACTCCGTTATGGAGACCAGTGTAAGCCTAGCATTAGGTAATTTGACATTTGTTTGTTTTCTACCTTCTCTTAGATCACAGAAGCAACTCATGGTTTCGTCATATTATGTTAGGTTCTCTTATGTTTTTATCCTGTCAAATGTTCAAACATCTTGTCTGTTCCATCCTATGGTCTAAATCTCATCCATTTTCAATTTGGCAGTTTTCTATAAGAACCATGCCTGCTGCCCCCTTATTGAAAAGAATATATATACTAGTGCAAAGAACAAAACTAATCATGTGTTAAAGTCAAAGTTAAATGCATGGAGGTTAGTTGTTACTTAGAACAGAATTCTAAGTGCGGGACATGGATGAAAGTGGGAATGCTTTAGATTTTGATGTTACTCATGTACATGATATGAAAATTTGCTCTCGAATCATTATAAGAGCTTATACCTTAACATTCCAAATCTTTAAAGAAAGTTATTCATGTTCATGTGTTTGTTTAGACTTTAGAATGTCACTTGGGTAAACACAGAGAGCTGCTCTTGGAAAGGATAGATCTGCATGGTAAGCATTTTCTTGAATACAGACAGAACAAGTTCAGAAAACAGAAATTTGCGTAGGTGAGACTATTTACAGGACTTGTTACTAAACTGACAAGGAAGTGGCTAACAATTACATGGATCAAGATGGTGAGGATATATGTGGCACCAATATTTTATGAATCATTCTGCCATGGATTCTGCGTGGGTATATTTTTGTGTATGTTGTCCGCAGATAAATGTTTGAGATGTGTGTGTGCAGAAGAAACTATTTATCATCGATGATTTAAAGGACAGTTCTTACTCCAGAACTGAATGATATGAAATTGCCACTTTAGTTTCCGAATCTCACTTTTTTTCCTTTAGGGCACTTGGACAAAGAGAGCATTGGAAGTTAACCCCAAACCAACTTCACCATGGGAACAGTTAGCTGATCCTGCTGATAGCAGTTGTGCTGATATAATTCATTCAAAGCTTGAAGAACTAGGCAACAACTGTGTGGCCAAGGGCACATCTACGGAGTGCGAAGGGCAGGGTAATGAATTTGGTACACGTGGCTTTGTTTGCAGCAATTATTATTTGACTTCAAATCTCTTTTTACGTAACTTTGTTTTATTTTTGGCTCAAAATTATGTTTACTAAAGGTTTAGGCAATGGTGTCATGGGTAAGGACTTGGAAATAAGGGTACCTACAATTCCAAATTTGCAGCTTGTAGATCGATTTGAAAGGGTACTGGTAAAAACAGATGGCAATACAAGAGATAAATTTCCTGAAATTAATTCAAAGAATTATAAGGAAAAAGATAGACGGCTGGAGCTTAACAGTAAGGATGGGGAATTCAGAAATCAGGTTGCTGATTTAATGGGAGTCACAAATTGCACAGATCCTAAGATAGAAATTTCGGTCGCTGGCACACAAAATAGCGTTTCCAAAGAAACTAAGGATATCCTTTCCCTTGAACTTAGTTTGAAAAGACTTAGTGATGTTCAAGATATAGGGACTCGTGGGCATGATCGAAATATTCTCAGACATTCAGACCTTTCTGCATTCTCAAGGTACCAGGATTTATTTGACACTGTATATTTTCTCTCAAACCACCTATGCAGTTAATGAATTCATTTATGAACCTTTACAAAGACAAATTGACAGTTGAAGATTATTGGTTACCCCTCAGGTACACTTCTACTGCTAATCAGGCGCAGACACGAAATGTAGGTAGCTGCTCTTCACCTGCTAACAGTTCAGAGGCCATAAAACGAGAGTCGATGAAAAATGTACGATCTAGCTCAAATAACACACCGGCCAATCTGCACTCAAATGGAAGTAGTAATAATAATGATATGGGCTCTACCACTAATAATGCTTTCGCCAAACCAGCAATATACGGTGACAAGCCAGTCCTTAAATCTACAGTTAGGAGTCAGCATCCCTTTCCTGCTTTTCATTCTGAGCAACATGGCCGTTCACCCGGTGCCCATTCTATGGGGCATGGTAAAGCCAATATTGCGATTAATACTATTCTTTCATCTGCAACAAGAGAAGTGAATCAGCAGGTCCAAGTTCAGCATCACCACCATCATTATCATCATCACCACCACCATGTCCACAATGTGCTCCAGCAGCAGCAGCAGCAGAAGCTGGCTAACGATGATAATTTGTCCTCCAAGAATATGGCTGCAGCAGCACTGCAATGTGGGTCATCTAATGCTTTAATCACAGATGTCAAGGGAACAGCTGGGTATCAAATTTTAAATGACGACGGCACGGGAAGTGACCGTGGGAGCAATGAACAGAATGGGGGTAGTGCTGCTTTAAATACCAGAGGAATAAACATGGACAGTGGTGATGGATTAGCTAGGAAAGGTGGAACAAGTGGTGGAATTTGTTATGGAAGTAGGAATGGAGTTGATCAAAACCAATTCGCACAAAGAGAGGCTGCTTTAAACAAATTTCGCCAGAAGAGGAAAGATAGATGCTTTGAGAAGAAGGTAATTGGATCTGCATTTACCAATCAACAAAATGATAGAGATAATCCTACGCTAGTAATGCCAGTTATTTATGAGACAAGAACTTGTAACTGTTTCTGTCACTATCTGTATTATCATTCCCCATATGCATCATAATATCCTTCGTTTTAGTCGATTGACTGGAGGAAACTAATGGCATCTTTTCCAGGTTCGATATCAGAGCAGGAAAAAACTAGCAGAACAGAGACCACGTATTCGAGGACAGTTTGTACGACAAGCAGGGAGTGAATACAAGGACACAAATGATTGCAGCTGACACTAGCGTTATTTCCAGAATTAGCAGGAAGAATTATTTTCAGCATCAAGGTTGGCTAGCTGTATTTATTCCAGGCACCGTACAGATTCCGCCGGTGCAAACTTTAGTTGCTTGCTGTGAAGAAATTAAGAGCACTATTGTATATTGTTTGAGCAAGGGACTCAGTAAATCCGTATAATGTGTTTATGATTGTATGCTGGGTGTGAATGCTTCACTACCAATAAGGCGGCTACCCGACAAGGGGTAACTGATATAGACTCCTTCTATGGACAAAGCTATGCCAGGAGCATGAAGCAAGGAAAGCAGCAGTAGCTGTGACAGTCATTATTGTGTTTTCGATAATTTGCATAATTAGAGAGTCCAGTTTTAGTCAAGCTCTAATTCAATTAGGAGTCTGTAAGTTTCAGCCTGTGTCAAACTGAAAGTACTATAAAAAAGGCTATTGTCATTCATTAATAAAAATCATCGAGATTACAAGGCTAATCAAGAGATTGCTAATCAAGAGATTGATAGCTCTCTCTATCGAGCTTCCGCATAGGCTCAGCTCAGCTCAGCTTTTTGTTTGAGCTTCATTTATTCACAATTGCTTCTTGCATCAACGGAATCAGATTTTTTTGTTTCAATTACGATGTTTCATGTTTTATTAAATCTTATCTACAAATTTGAAACAAAGTAACTGAAATAAAAAATTTGATGTACACATTGACGTATCACAAAAAAGCTCGACCTTTGTGAGAGGATTGTGGTAGCTTACTGGTGGAAAGGAGGAGAGGATTGTGTATGGTCGTGAGTTTGAGCCTTGGAAGGAGCAATTTTTATTTAAGGTGATGTAATCCTTTTGATGATGAAGGCCTATTTGTTAGAGTAGGTACCTCTGATACTATCTAAGATCAAACCCGAATTTACTTATCTATAACTCTGAATTATTATTAAAAAAAAACCTCGACCTGATGAATTATCGCCATATGACATGACCTTTGAGTGGAAGTCTTAACTAATTAAAAGAACTCATATCCATTTGGTGTGCTATCATTTTCATGAATTGTACGCTTTCCCCTTTTCATGTGGTCCTATAGTTCTCTCCTTTTCTGTTACCGGTCATTTGCTATGCTTAACACAGGTGTATAACCAGATACAGGAAAAAGTTCTTCAAGATGGAATCATAATTCAGAAGGAATGACGGCTGAGAATTCGTATGAGGCGTAAACACAGCAGGACACATATAAGCTCGCCAGTGATGACACACGGACACATATCATCCACATAGAAATACAGGGAAGTTTTTTTTTTTAAGAAAAAGTCGAAACTAATTACAAAACAGTGCGAGGGACACAAGCCTTCGACTGATCCTCAATAAAGAAATAGTGACACCCGAAGTGTGTAGTGTCAAAAAAAGTAACCCCAATATTGAAGTGGACCGCCTAAGAGGTCAACTAATCTGCATATCTGTTATTTTCTCGATAGACATGTCGATGAGTAACAGACCAATTGCAGAAAAGTAACTCATGAATGCCCAGGATAATAGGATTGACTGCTTGTGTGCAGCGTACAATTGAGGTGATCAGGGTATGTACTGTGATCGAATCCACCTCTAGCTCAATGTGGCGAAAACTCAATTGCTAGACGAGTGAGAAGCTAGTGAAGACTCTCTAGAGTTCTGCAGACAGTGTAACGCACAAATCCAAGTTCTGAGTAAATCCACCTAGTCATTTGCCATTACAGGGAAGTTTTAACTAACCATTTTGGTCATCTTATCATTATGGCCCGGTACTAGCATTGAGACTAGGCTCTAAAAGAGCGTAGAAATAGCCTTTTCAAGTACATAGAGAGTTAAAGACACACACCTATTCTTTATAGGACAAGGGACGTTAGCTAGGACAAAGGACACTACTAACTGTTTTCTTGTAGCTTCCTCCATCATTCAGAAGGACCCATGGTAACGCTTCCATAAACATATAAGCTCGCCAGTGATGACACACGGACACATATCATCCACATAGAAATACAGGGAAGTTTTAACTAACCATTTTGATCTTCTAGTCTTGATATAAATCTTATCATTATAGCCTGGTACTAGCATTAAGACTAGGCTCTAAAAGAGCTTAGAAATAGCCTTTTCAAGTACAAAGAGAGTTAAAGACACACATCTATTCTTTATAGGATAAGGGATGTTAGCTAGGATAAAGGACGCTAATAACTGTTGTCTTCCAGCTTCCTCCGTCATTCAGAAGGACCCAAGGTAAGAGTCTGAATCCTCTCTCAAATAATATCCTATCTTATTCTGGCCAATGTCAAAATGATGTTATTTTTAATTAAAATGAGAGTGACGCATGTGAGACCCTGAACATGACACCGGTTTTTAGCTTAAGCCAAAGCTAGTTTTTTTTAAGAATTAGCCACTTTTAAATAAATCAACGTACATCATTATTTATTTCTACTTTATTCTAAAAGACAAATAATTTATGTTCTTTTTATTTTGATGATGACAAAAATAAACAAATATTTTCAACCTTATTCTTATTAAGAACAAAATTAATAATAATCAGAAATTTAATAATATTATTTAATATAATTAATAAATAAATAATTTAATAAGAAGAAGAATAATAGTAAGTAAAAAATTTATAATTATCAAAATTTTAAACAATTAAATTAATAAGAATAATTAAAGAACCATAATAATTAATAATAATAATAATATAATGGTGATTAATAATAAGGAATATAAAATTAGCACAAGTTATAATAATTCCTAAAATAATTTCTAAAATAACAAATTATAAGAAAATTATACTTATCATAATTGAAAAAATTAAAATTATAAGAATAATTAAAGAAACATAGCGTTATCATTATTATTATATAATTTATAATAATAATAACGAATATAAAATAAGAAAAATAATAATAATTCTTAAAATAATTTATAAATTAAAGCTAATTATAAGGAATTAGCAAAAATAAGCTAATAATTTTTTCCTTATTATTATCAAGAACAAAATTAATAATAATAAGGAATTTAATCATATTATTTAATATAATCAGTAACTAAAAAATTAAATAATAATAAGAATAATAGTAAGTAGAAATTTTATAGTTATAAAAAATTTAAACAATTAAATTAATAAGAATAATTTAAAAAACATAATTAATAATAATAATAATATAGTGGTAGATAATAATAATTATATAGAAGAAGAATAAGAGGAGGAGGATAGACGATCTCGCGATCGCGAGACTGCTGAAATTGACTAGTCTCGTGATCGCGTGCGATCACAAGATGGCCAACCTCCTCCCTTTTCTTTTTGTATTTTATTATTGTAATTAGAAGTATTTTTATTTTTAAATTCCTTTTTATTATCAAATGTATTTATTTTCATTATTATGATTATATTCCTTATCATTATTTAAGTTTGTTTGCTTTAATTTATTTATATTAATAATATAAAATTCCTTCTTGTGATTAATTTCCTTCTTATTATTTTAAAATGTATAAATCTTAATTATTTTATTAATGTGATTATTATGATTAGTTTTGTACTTCAGTATATTACTTATTATCAATAAATGAATTATTTTAATTAAAAATGTTTAATATTATTCATAACATTATTAAACTCGTTACTATTATTAACTATATTTATTCATGTAATTATTTATTTATTTATTTATTTTTATTATTATTAGTATTGGTATTATTAATATTAATAATATTTTTATTTATTTTTATTTTTATTTTATTCTAATAGTCTATTAATTAATTTTATTTCCATTATTATAATAACCGTTACATATTATTATTAAATTTCATCTGATTATTATTAAATTTTTAGCTGACTATTTATTATATTTATTATTATTATTATTAAATTCCTTATTGATATTACATTTATTATTATTATTATTATTAGTAGTAGTAGCGTTATGATAAATAAATTTATTAATTCTTTTAATTTCTATTATTATTATGATATTTGTTATAATTATTAATTTTCTTCTTATTATTATTGACCGTGTTACTCTGATTAGTTAAATTATTCTTTTAATGTTTTATTATTATTATTATTTTTCGATTTTAGTTTATATACTTATTATTATAAATCTTATATTTTTATTATATTTATAATTAATATTAGTATTATTCTAATTATAAAATCCCTTATTATTATTAAATTAATTTTTCTTATTAATTTAATTATTGTTTTTATGATTTATTTTTAGTATTAGTAATTTTCTACTTGAGTGTATGTACTTATTATTGTTAAATTTAATTATTATGATGATTTATATTATTTATTTATTATTATTATTATCATCATCATCATCATCATTATTATTAAATTCCTCATTAGTATTAATTTATTGTTTTTATTATTGAATTTATTAATTTTATTAATTACATTTATTATTATTATAGAAACATAAGAATTTTTGATAATAATATATTGGAAAAGAAAAGAAGGAATATTAAATTAGGTAAAATTATAACAATTCTTAAAATAATTAATAAATTAACAAATTATAAGGAAATAATAATAATTTGACCTGTTTGTATAGAAAAGGAAGAATAAAGGATCTCGCGATCGCGAGCTCTCGCAATTGCGAGAATGTTGGAAATTGACCAGTTTTGCGATCGCGTGATCGCAAAATTGTCGATCCTCCCGCAGTCTCGCGATCACGACGTCGAGATCGCGAAATAGCTAATGACTCCCTTTTCTGGTTTTGTTTTTGTTATTATAATTACTAGTGTTATTATATTAAATTCCTTTTTATTATTTATTGTATTTATTTAGATTATTATGATTATATTCCTTATCATTATTTAATTTTGTTTGCTTTAATTTATTTCTATTAATAATATTTTATCCTTATTATTATTATTATTATTATTATTATTGTTGTTGTTGTTGTTGTTGTTGTTGTCATTGTTGTTGTTGTTGTTGTTAAATTTATTAATTAATTTTATTTTCATTATTATAACATCTTTTAAATATTTTTATTAAATTTCTTCTGATTATTATTAAATTTATTGCTGAGTATTTATTATATTTATTATTAAATTCCTTATTGATATTATTATTATTATTATTATTATTATTATTATTATTATTATTATTATCATTATGATTATAACATTTATTAATTCTTTAAATTTCTATTATTATTATGAAATTTTTTATAATTAAATTTCTTCTTATATAATTGTTTGGTTTATATATATATATATATATATATATATATATAGCACTCCCATAACATGCAAGCATATATATTTTTTCATTATTATTATTATTATTATTATGAAATTCCTTATTAAATTTAATCAATGATTTAAATAATTATATAATTCAATTTCTTCTTATAATTATAGAATTAAATTGGAATTCAAAAAAATCTATTATTAAATCATATTAAGGAATTAAAATGATAATGAACAAATAAAAATATAGAATATTAATAAATTATGTAGAAATTAATTTACAATAATGATGATATTGGAAATGTTTGTCATTTCCAAAGCCATTATTACTAACAATTACCGCCATTTAAGTAAATTGCTTATCTCATTTTCACAAATGTTTTTTTTCTTCAACCAAATTTATAGACCATCGTCTCCAAATTTTTGCGTTTGTACAGATAAATTTCTTAGTCTTCATCTCCCTCTCTATGTAATATTTTTTAATCATTTGTCTATGTTAACCAGCTATTGAGAAATGGGTGTCTTTTGACTTTGTTTATTTACTATCTGGTTGTTAAAGATATTGTGTTATTTATGTTTTGATTACAGTAATTGTTGAAGATATTTAGAATTAATTGTTATATAAGTTGTATGTTTCTGTTTAACGTTTTGGTATTCATTGTGATGTAACTGGTATGCTTCTGTTAATAAATAGTGGTTTTACATATATATTAGTGGTAATTAATATGTGAAGGTTGAGTTGGTTGTGATTTATGTTTGAAGTGAGTCATGAAGATGTCTGAAATTTAATGGTTTCTGACTTTTATGGGAGCGTTTATAACTTTTGCTTTTACATACACATAAGTGATAATTAATGTGTTACAGTTGAGTTGGTTAATATTAAGTTGTAGTTAATGTTAAAGTAAACATAGCATTTGTAAAATGAAAATAACTTAGCATCAAATCTCTTATTGCTTTTTCTATTACAGGAATGACATAACACATGGATGGATAAAAAAACATCTTGCGTTTTTTTTAATGGTCGTTTTTGGTTGTGTTAAAAATTATATATGAAAATAATTCTCCTCGTTTTTTAATTTCACAAGTGTGAAAATGGAAGGTACGTCGACTCCATGCCGTCGTTTAAATTATGAAAGTGATAATGAGCAACGTAACAGCGATATTGGCTTTGGGAAGGAGAGTTGTAATATGAAAGCAAGAGATTTGGTTGGAAGAGAGTTAGTACCAAAAATTGGCATGTAGTTCGTGACAGAAGCAGAAGCTTATCAATTTTATTTAACTTATGCGAAGCATGTGGGATTTGGAATTAGAAGAAGCAAAAGTCACAAAGATAAAAGTGGTAAATTGATTTGTAGGCTTTTTTGTTGTAGTGCTGAGGGTAAACGGATGGCCGATAGAAAAGATTTGTATGTAAGAGCTTCACGATCAGAAATAAGATTTGGTTGTGAGGCAATGATGAAAGTGAATAGTTTGCAAATTGGAAAATTTCAAGTCATTCAATTTGTGGAGAAGCACAATCACTACCTTTCATCCCCAAACAAACACATTAGCATAGAAGTCACAGGAAGATATTTCAGTTGCGGCTATGCAAATTGAAATGGCTAATGGTGTGAAATCTTGACCGAAAGCATCCCATGATCTTATGGTGAGACAAGCAGGTGGCAGAAATAATATTGGCTTTATTCCGGATGATTACAAGAATTATTAAGGTCTAAACAAACAAGAGACATGAAAAAGGGAGATACACGTGAGTTGTTAGAATATCTATATAAGATGCAGGTGGAAGATTCAAATTTCTTTTATGCCATTCAAGTGGACGAAGATGATTTGATCACTAACATATTTTGGTCTGATGCAAAAATGAGGAATGATTACTTAGACTTTGGTGATGTAGTGTGCTTTGATACTACTTATAAGAAAAATCGTCAGGGTCGTCCACTAGCTTTGTTTATCAATGTCAACCATCATAAGCAAACAACAGTTTTTGGTGTTGCACTCCTCTATGATGAAACTGCTCTTACATTTGAGTAGTTGTTTGACATATTTGATAGAGCGATGTCTGAGAAAAAGCCTACAGCTATTCGTACTGATCAAGATGCGGCAATCGCAAAGGCATTAGTTTCAAGATAGCCAAAGACTCATCATCGACTGTGTATTTGGCACATTTATCAAAATGTTGCCATCCATTTGAGTGGTGTATTTTCTAAGCTTCAAGAGTTTTCAAGGGATTTCAGCGAATGCATATATGAGTATGAAGAAGAAGATGTTCACATTGCATGGAATAAGATATTGGAAAAATATGAACTTGAAGATAATGAATGGTTGAAAAGTATGTATCATATTAAGGAAAAATGGGCTCTGTGGTGCAAAATATTTTGTGCAGACATGATGACCACCCAACGAAGTGTGTAACACCCCGACTCCCTTAAGACCCGGACCCGACATCGATAGTGACATCCGAGTCCGTGCCCTACGAGGGTGGCGTGATACATCCCTCAGTCAAATCGCAGTATAAAAATTTTGTTTCTTTGAATCATACACACATAATAACTATTTTGCAGAAACAGTAATTTAAGACAAGTTTGAAACATTTATACAGAAGTTTAGGAATACAATCTCATACAAAACTGTTCAGATACTAATGCAGACGCAACTGATCCCGTCCCCTTCTATCACTCCGCGATCACAATACACTCGTTGCCTAACGGGGTATTCTTCTAAGTCCTGCAAAACAATTGCAGATTGAGGATGAATTTTTGCAAACTCAATGAGTGACCATCATCGATGGTCCGCTCACTCAAGTACATAATCAAATAATAACTTATGTTTTCATTCTTTCTATTTGATCTCATTTTTCAATTCCCATGGATCTATCTCTATCTCGTAATACATTTTCTCAAGAATTCCCCATTTACATGTTTACAGAAATCTATATTCATACATCCCATTTCTCGATACAAAGTATTTCACTCGCTTACTACTTAATTATCATATGGCTGTGACCTAGTGCCTAAACTGTCCCATCGATGGGCTCAATAATAGCTGACCCTTATCCAAT
>JANIJH010022728.1:0-11600 GCA_024520975.1 Erythroxylum areolatum | reverse complement strand
AAGAGGAAGAGTCGTGCCCTAGGGTGAAAGAGAAGATGACTTTTTGAAATATTCAAACCCTAAGGTATATATATAAAGGTTGATTTTGATCTAAAGCCCATAAGACTTAAGTCCTCAAATTCTTTTAATTTCAGTCTCTAAATTTCAATGGCTCAACATTTTATTCCTAAAATCACAAATCTAATTTTCCCTGCCATTTGCCAAACAATTTCGGAACCGGAATCTAATTCATCAGTCTCTAAGTCATTTTTCCGATCCGGACCCATAACTCTAAAAATTTCAGAAAAAATCCTATAAGTCCTCAAAAATATAAAACACATGATCCTATACTTTAATTTCAATTTTCAAATCCCTAATATTCAATTCTCACTTCAATTCAACAATACAAACCCAATTATTCCTAATTTCTCAATCAAATCACAATCCAACCAATTCATGTTCATAATTAAATGCCGGAAAATACCATGAATGCATGTACCTATAAATGTATGTGCAATAACTCATTCCTCTATAATTAGAGGTCAATGAATGCTTAGTTAATAAAATGCAGTATGAAATCCTACCCATCCCAATTAACCAATATGCCCATCACATCGGTAACGGGATATTACAATTATTATTTCAAAATTTTTGGTGAATTTTAGGAAATTTCTGAAAATTTGAGGTTTTTTGGAATAGGAAAAATAAGAGACAAATAAACCAATAGCATTGTGACATGTGGTAGCACAAATAAGTTAAAAATGTATTACATGCAAGAGGACACGTAGCAATTGATTTTGAGGTGGAAAATGTATGCAACTTTCTTTCTTTCTCTCGTTGTTTTCTTCACCGAAAAAACACTACTTACCAAAACTGTTTTTCCTTGTTCATCCACCGAAACATCAGCTGTGCAATTTCTGTGTCATTGATTCACTCTTATTGCTGGGAAAGATAGCTAAATCAAGTAAGTGGTGGTTTTAGTTTTTTTATATATACTATAACTAATTCTGATGATGTTTTAATGGTTGAAAATGAGTTCATGCATAAATTAAGGAAGTTGAGTAATTTCGGTGTTAACAAAGAGTTGATAATAATGTGCCGGAATCCTTGTTAAGGTGATTTTTTATTATATTTTAACATTGTAAAGGAATACATGCACGAGTGAGAAGTGTAGTTACGATGAATGAAGGATGAAATTATGGATATGTTGTTGCTGCATATGTGAGGATCAATATATCTTAAGATAGTATTGGAGTGAGTTTTGAGCTTGAAAAATCAATGAAACTGTGTTTAGAAAAGGTGCAGAAAAATATGGAAGTGCAGAACTTATATAAAAAAACAGTAGAGAGAGAGAGAATGTATTGTAGTTTCGAATTTTTGATGTTTGAATTTAATCTTGAATCTTGAGTTGCTTTTAAAGTAAGTTGACTTGGAATAGGAGTAGAAATGTCAGAGTATAAATTAGAGATGATGGGGTAAGCGGAAGAGAGGAAGAAGAATGAAGAAATCTGTAGTTTAAGGTGAAGAAGAAGAAACCTACGTTTTAAAGAGAGAATAGAAGAGGAGTTGCACCCAAAAGTTTTTCCAAAACTGAATTGTATTGATTCTTTTAGCCACAACTTTGTCATTAGATCTCCAAATGACTTGAAAATTAAACCAATACACTCCTAAGACATTGATTTTCTCCTCCATAAAAATGTAGAGCCATCTAAACTAATTTGGAAAAGGATTGATTGAATCAAATTGAGGGTATGTACTGGAATATTATAAATTGGAGATATTATATTGAACATGCTTTGGTATTTTGAATATAACTTGATCCGTAGAGCTCCAAATGAGATGATTTTTAATTTAAAATAAACTAGAAACATTTAAATACAAATGTTAAGAAGAAATTGAATTTTAATTTTAATTTTAATTATGTCCTTAAGGGTCTTGAAATTTAGCTTGAAAGTGCATCTTGGCTTAAGTTGTAACACTACCAGGGACAGAAATCATGTCCTTTTATTATTGAATAAAATATATTGATGTAGGCCGAATCAGACAAAGGTGTCTTCACAAAGGTTATAGCTTATTATCTTAGCCTTCAATTGATATAAAATTTGTAATTTTTGGATACTGTAATTGAGAGATATGATTTGTACAACTTGAATGTATGATCATGCTCTACCCAAAATGTCAAATGTACTCAGTTTGTGGTATTTTGAGTATAACTCATAGAATAATGAACCAAATTGAGTGATTTTAGTGTCATTAGAAACTTAAGATACAGAGGAACAATTGTTTAGAAGAAAGTGTTACAGAAATAGATCATTTTCTTGATTGTGTTGATTATGCAAAATTGACCAAAATGGAATGCTTTCAGCAAAAGCTGGAATAGTGAATGAGTGTATGAATTTTGACAAAATTAGAGTAAATCAATTTGCTACAGAAATATACCTGAGAATTTGTCATTGCACATGCATGATACATGATACATTTATACATGTGTTTACTCAATTACATAAGAAGTATAGTAATGTAAAATTATTTTAATGTACATAAGAGAGCGAGTAGCGCGACCACTTCCTGATATTGCCGAAACGTCAAGGAAATAGGCTTAAAGGAGCAATTGAGAGTAATCTAAGATGGTCTCACTTTAATTTGATCTAATAGTGCTAAATTGAAATTGATATATGATGAATATGTACTGATTGTGTACTGAATTCTGGACAATACTTGTCTGAGGCGTTTGATGCATGTGAATATTGTTAAAAGTGCTACTTGTATGTGAATGAGATTGCCTAAATGATTCTCAACTAAAAGTGACTGAATGTATTGACTGAGATAATGTGAATGAAAGTGATTGATTGTATTGAATGAATTGTGGCATGCATTGCATTTCAATACATGTGATATAAAGGCAGTTGTGACTGGTGTTGCTATTGACTGAGACTGTTATTGAAAAGAACTTAAAGCTTAAACATGTATGATTAGAGCCTAAAGCTCACTGTGATAAATGAGCCCAGTGATACGGGATACTAAAAAAACACACACACAGTCACAATAATGTAAAAATAAATGTGAGTCTCATACATATAGCATTCACATATGATTTGAATTCATTGAATGATTTGTAAATTTGTAAGAATGTTATATGTTTGAATACATGGTATTAAACCAATGATTGTGTGTTTATTCAAGTGTAATGATGTGATAGATTGATTAACTTGTTTGACTGAAATATAATTTATTGGTGATAGAACTTGATGCTAATCAAGTTGAAATGAATTGTGTGACAATATGTTTATGATTGATTGTGTTTTATAACATGAGTGAACCATTGAGGATGGTTACTCTACTGAGTTTGCAAAACTGATTAAAATTGCACTGTTGACAATTTCATATTCGAGAGTGAGACGACTTAGCTTCTAAGACTCCATATAAGTATATTTTACGCAACTTTGACGATTAAATATGGTTCAAAGGTCGGTCAGTTAGGCAACCCTGCAGAGGCTATAGACGATCAGATATTCTACTAAGAAGGAGGTACAATAAACCACGAAAGCAGGAGGCTATAGACTTCTACAGAAGTAAAAACCCTGCAAAGGCCAAGGGATGGTTAGAAACAAATAAGAGGGTCCTTAATTAGATGGACTGTGAGTCAGACGAGAAGTTCGACTTAGCTATATCTCTACTGTAAGGCCCAGTTTACCAATGGTGGAAAATTGTTCTAGGCAGTACCACCAAGCCTTGCAATCTAAATTGGGGAGATTTTCTAAGAGTCTTTAAGGAAAAATATATGCCTAAGATCTACATAGATAGAAAGAAGAAAGAATTTATGGATTTGAAGTAGGGCAATATGACTATAGCAGAGTATGAAGTGAAATTTATTGAAATGATGGGTTATGCCACCGCCTTGGTTCCTACTGAGGAAGATAAATGTAGGAGGTTTGAAGGTGGCCTAAATATGGGAATCCGGATGAGGTTAGCTATTTCTAATATGGGAAATTTTATGAAATTACGAGCTGCCTTGATCTGTATTAAACAATTGTTGAAAGATAGTCAGACTGAGCACAAATCTAAGTTGAGACAAAAGAGGCCTAGTGATTCTCACGGAGATTCTAGCATAAGGTTCAATAAGTGATAGAACTGAGCTTTCACGACACCGATTGGATCTAAACAATCAGGATTCAGATAGAGAGGTAGTTTTGTACAATTTAGGAATAACAAAGGTACAGTATCAGGTCAGTTGCCAACTTGTGAACATTATGGGAATAAGCACAGTAGTGAATGCTTGAGATTGGTAGGAGCTTGTCTTCGGTGAGGCTCACTTGATCATCTGATCTAGGATTGTTCTATGATGTCTGGAGCACAGTATGGTGGGAGAGGAAGTATGGAAACAGAACCCATTGTTCAACAGAGCTGTGCTAGTGAGGCTACACAGAGAGGCTGTGGCAGAGGCAGGATGAGTTCTGGGAATATTACTGGGAGGACTAAGGTGTGGAGTAATCGATCGCAATCTCAGGCCAGAGTATATACCATGACGAGGTAAGAAGCTCAAGAGCCTCTAGATGTCGTTGCAAGTGTGTTAACACTATTTACTTTTGAGGTTTATGCATTGCTAGATCCTGAATCTACACATTTATTTATCACATCTCATATGACATCTAGATTGCATTGTGATAGAGAGTTACTGAGATGTGGATTAGAGGTGAGTACACCGATAGGTAGTACCATTGTGATTGGGGAGGCCTGTAAGAAGTGTTTGATTTCAATTGACCAAGCAGAGTTACTTGATTGTACTACAGTTAAAGGAGATAGATATTATTCTAGGCATAGATTAACTCATTGCTTATAGGCCTTCATGAACTGCTATACGAAGGAAGTAATTTTAGAGTCTCCTAGTCAACCGAGAGTAGTGTTCAGAGGTATTAGCCAAGCAGTACCAGCCAAACTGATTTCATTTGTAAGTGCTTTGAAGTTATTGTATGGTGAATATGAGGCTTATCTGGCTCACGTGAATGATACTCAAGTTGAACAGAGTGTACAGGATATTTTTATGGTTAAGGAATTCTTAGACTTGTTTCCTGCTGAATGACCTGGTTTGCCTCCAGATCAGAAAATAGAGTTCACGATTGACTTAGTCCTAGGTGCTTTGATTGAGTATCATCAGGGGAAAGCAAATATTGTGGCTTATGCACTAAGTAGAAAGTCACATAGCAGTTTAGCTCAGATTCAGATATTAAGGTTACCAAGCCTGATTCAGTTAAGAGCTTTGAATGTGGAGTTGAATCTCGAGCATAATGAACCATTGACAACCACATTAAAACTAAAACCAATGTTGCATGATAGAATTTGTAAAGTTTAGAGTGATGATCCTGAGATGATGAAATTGATTGAGAAAGTTAAGATGAATTTAGATTCTGACTTTGAATTCAGAGATGAAGCATTGTGGCTAAAGTAGAGACTGTGTGTGCCTAATGTTGATGATCTAAGGAAGGAAATCCTAGAGGAAGCTCATATGGCTACTTATGTTATGCATGCTGGTACGACCAAGATGTATAATACGTTGAAGCAACATTTCTGATGGCCCGGAATAAAGAAGTAAGTGGCAGAGTATGTTTTTAAGTGTATGACATGCTAGCAAGTTAAAGCTCAGCATCAGGCTCCAGTAGGGAAGCTATATTTGTTGCCTATTCTGGAGTGAAAATGGGAACAAATTACCATGGACTTTATTATGGGATTGCCTAAGACTCCGAGGCAAAATGATGCAATATGGATTGTGGTGGACTGATTAACTAAGTTCACTTATTTCATACCAATACGGGAGAACAATACACTAAACCAGTTAGCCCGGAGGTATGTGACTAAGATTGTGAGACTACATGGGGTTCTTATGTCCATTGTATCGGACAGGGATCCCAGATTCACTTCGAGATTCTGGAAGAGTTTGCAGTCAGCAATGGGCACAAACCTAAATTTCAGTACTACATTCCATCCTCAGACAGATGGACAGAGTAAGAGAACTATCAAGACTGTTGAGGATATGATTAGAGCATGTGTATTGGAGTTTCAGGGAGCTTGGGATCAATACATAGCACTGATTGAATTTGCATGTAATAACCGTTATCATAGCAGTGTCAGAATGGCACCATATGAGACACTGTATGATAGAAAATGTCAATCGCCTCTATACTGGGATGAAGAAGGTTTGAGGATGATAAAAGGCTCTGAATTACATGAAACTAATTCGAAGTCAAATAAAAGTGGCTCATGATAGAAAGAAAAGTTATGTGGATCAACATCTTCAAGATATGGAGTATAGTGTCGGAGACAAAGTATTTCTGAGAGTGTCACCTTGGTGAGGCGTATTGAGGTTTGACAAAAAGGGCAAGTTGAGCCCGAGATATATTGGTCCTTATAAAATTCTTGAGAAAATTGAACCTTTGGCATATCGATTAGCCTTACCTACTGAGTTGTCTCAGATACATGACGTATTCCATGTAAGTATGCTCAGGAAGTATAGGTTTGATCCAACATATTTGTTACCGACTCAGGATATTAAAGTTACTAGTAATCTAAGCTATATTGAGAAGCCAGTTCAGATAGTTGGGTATCAGATAAAACGATTAAGGAATTGAAAAATTACAATGGTAAAAGCCCTATGGCACAAACATTCGAGTAAAGAAGCAAGGTGGGAAATTGAGGAGCATATGAAAAAGGCATATCCCCACCTGTTTCCTCAATAAATTAAGAATTTTGATGATGAAATTTCTTAAGGAGGGCAGAATTGTAACATTCCATGTTCGAGGCTAAACCCCAAAATAGTGAATTGAGTGTACTGTGAGAAATTATAAGTACATTGCATGCTCATGCATCATTATATATTCACACACATTTGAATATTTATTTTTGATACATTAAAATAATTGTAAAAGCATTTATTGACATTTTCGGATATAATTGATTTATAAATGCAATCAAATGTGAATTGTGGATTAATTGCGTTAAAAATTTGTTTAGCGACTATTATTATTGTTTCAGAATTTTTTGCGAATCTTAGGAAATTTCTAAAAATTTGGGGTATTTTTGAACTAGGAAAAATAAGAGACAAATAGACCAATAGCATTGTGACATGCGACAGCACAAATAAGTGACAAATGTATTGCATGCAAGAGGACACGCAGCAAGTGATTTTGAGGAGGAAAATGTCTGTAGCCTTCTTTCTTTCTCTCGTTGTTTTCTTCACCAAAAGAACACTGGTTACCAAAACTGTTTTTCCTTGCTTATCCATCGAAACATCAGCTATGCAATTTCCATGTCATTGATTCACTATTATTGCTAGGAAGGATAGCTGAATCAAGTAAGTAATGGTTTTAGTTTTTTTGGGTACTATAATTGATTCTGATGATGTTTTAATGGTTGAAAATGAGTTCATGCATGAATTAAGAAAGTTGAGTAGCTTCAGTGTTAATGAAGAGTTGATAATAATGTGCTGGAAACCTTGTTGAACCGTGATTTTTGATGATATTTTAACATTGTAAAGGAATACATGCATGAGTAAGAAGTGTAGTTACGATGAATAAAGGATGAAAGTATGGATATGTTGTTTCTGCATAAGTGAGGATCAATATATCTTAAGATAGTATTGAAGTGAGTTTTGAGCTTGAAAAATCAATGAAACCGTTTTTAGAAAGGGTGCAGAAAAATATGGAAGTGCAAAAGTTATATAAAATACAGTAGTGACAGAAAGTGTACGTGTAGTTTTAGATTTTTGATGTTTGAATTTAGTTTTGAATCTTGAGTTATTTTTAGAGTAAGTTGACTTGGAATGAGAGTAGAAATGTGAGAGTATAATTAGAGATGATGCGATAAGTAGAAGAGAGGAAGAAGAGTGAAGAAATCTGTAGTTTACGGTGAAGAAGAAGAAACCTGCATTTTAGAGAGAGAAGAGAAGAGGAGTTGCACCCATAAGTTTTTCCAAAACCAAATTGTGTTGATTCTTTTAGCCACAACTTTGTCATCTGATCTTCAAATGACTTGAAAATTGAACCAATACACTCCTAAGACATTGATTTTCCTCTCCATGAAAATGTAGAGCCATTTGAACTGATTTGAAAAAGGATTGATTTAATCAAAGTGAGGACATGTAGTGGAATATTATAAACTGGAGATATTATATTAAACATGTTTCAGTATTTTAATTATAACTTGATCCGTGTAGCTCCAAATGAGATATTTTTTTTTCAAAATAAACTAAAAACATTTAGATACAAATGCTAGAAGAAATTGAATTTGAATTATGTCCTTAAGGATCTTGAAATTTAGCTTAAAATTGAGTCTTAGCTTAAACTATAACACTATCAGAGATAGAAATCATGTCCTATTGTTATTGAATAAACTATATTGATATAAGCCGAATCAGACAAAGGTGTCTTTACAAAAGTCATAGCTTATTCTCTTAGCTTTCAATTGAAATAAAATTTGTAATTTTTGGATACTAGAATTGAGAAATATAAATTGTACAACTTGAATTTTAACCACCCGATCACATAGCCGCTCTGATACCAGGGGTAACACGTAACAAGAGCCTTAATTTTTATCATAGATCGAACGTGAAAGGGAAATAACAAAAAAATGTGAAAATATCTTATTTCAATTTTATCACTTTAAAATAAGTTTTTCAAAGCTGAACCAAGCGCGAATCCTTCGACATCTTCATGAGAGTTACTCACTACAACACAATAAAGCCTTTATGTAGCTTTCTGTATATAGGATCCATACTGATCAGAATCTATTTTTTTTCACTAAACATCAACCCATTAACTTTAGATCATTTATTGAATTATTTTATTATCTTTATTCAGATCAAATACAATTCGCTTAATCATAAATTTATTAAAATCGTTAAAATGTAATTTATTATTGTCCACTTCATAGGAAAATATCTAACATGAGTTCCACTTAATGTTAGTTCCAAAAGATAGGATTTTTCACCTAAAACAAGATGCACATGCCAATATAATAATTTGGTAGTTCTGCTCAACAAAAGAAACAACTGCGTAGTTCTTCTCCGTTTATATGCTACTGCCAGTATCTCCTTATGGCTGTCTTCCAAAACGCCAAACTAGCTCTCTCCCTATTGAATTTGGCGACATAGAGCGATAACCATTCAGAGTTCCATACGATGCTTCGACCATGTAGTTTCTATGGTGACACCTCAACGGTTCATCAAGATAGCAGTTAAAACTTCCATCACGTGTTTTTGATGCATGATTAATGTCGCTGCAGGGTTCAGTAGAGTCTTCACTTCTGAAATTGTTTATCCTAGGTGTTGGAACATAACGTAAACATTTATCTGTGTCTATGTTGACAATCTGTTCAGGATGCCTCGAGTTGAAAAGAGCATTCTCATGCTGCAGTAAAACAGGATCACCCTTAAGTTGCTGAGAGCTTCGTGCTTCTTGTGCTTGTCTTCCCCAGTTTTGCATCTGCATTTGTTTAATAGGACCACCCGGATTATTAACTTCACTTCCATATTTTAAAACGGCATTTTTATACACATTAGAGACACCCTCAGTTTCCCTTCTAGCCCATACCGTTGGAGTCAACTGCCCGTAATTATGATAGTTAATCATATTATCACGCTTATACTCGAGTAGCTGATATGTTCTGCAGTCAAAATCAGAATAAATATGTGGCCTTGACCCCCGGGACATCATAAATTTAAAGGTCCTACATTCTCCCAAAGGGAAAGGGTCATCACTGTTGGCACCATCTCCCCTCTTATTGCTGTAACCTGGATAGTCATTGATCAGGAAATCGACAGAATCAATTAAATTTAAAGAATTACTCGAAGCAAGTTCCACAATATTCCAGAGGCAATATGGATGAGCTGTTTTATGAGTCACATGTACTTCCCCATCCATTTCTAGCATGTGAATTGCGTTGCTGAAGAACCCACGCAGAAGGTTCCTGTGCATCCTATAGTAATAGGCAAAGGTAAAAGTTAAAGACAGACAGTGAGTTATAAAGAAACATTCATAAAAGGCAGTCCACTTAATTTCTTTCCACTTGAAGTTATTTAACATAACTTAGTATGAGTTCATTCTTCACTTATTAAGATCAGCACTAAAGGAAATCGCATGGAAACATATAGTGCTCACAAACTGCTACGTGGCAAACTCTATTGGTCTCTCACGAATTTGTTCGAAATTACAGGATAGGATAACTTCAACCAATGCTGTATGCAAGTGGAACACAAGTATCCTACACAGTCATTGAACAGGGGGAGAAGCCACAATTAAAATCTTTTCAGTACACATTCTTGATCAAAATTAAAGCAAAGCATGCAAATAACGCAAAGCATATACAACAACCACTACTATCTTACTCAATCATATAGGGATTGTTTTCACTCCCGTAGAAGCCTGCATGAGGAAAGTTGAACACAATGCGGTCAAACTTGTGCATCCTTAAACTTTCATGACGCTGCATCTGAGTTGCATCCACTCCATGCAATACGGAAGCGCCTAAGTTCTTCAGCCTGTCCAAATTTGATTTCACTTTCTTGTAGTTCTCAATCAGAGCACCTAGTTGATTAGAGGCATTTAATTAGTTGCGAAGGCAACTGATAATTTCAACAGCAGGAACAAAGAAATGATTAGAGCAAACCGAGTGTATAAAAGTAATTCTAACCTTCGTCATCAAATGAAATGCAAAGACAAAACAGCCAAGGTAGAGTTATTCTTGTCTACTGAAAACACTAATGTTTCTCGGAGTTTTATTACTAACAGAGAAGTGTTAAATATAATACAAGTACTAAGAGCATGCAGCTGCTGAAAGTATAGAGCACTCATAAGTTTGATTATTGTCTGAATTCGTAAAAGAAGAAAATTGCCCAGTGATCAAACACCAAAACTTCCCAAAAACATACGAATGGTAAAGCCTTTACCATTTTCACATCTCTTTCCAAGAAATAAACGTCAAACAAAAGAGTAATACATACATTTCACTTAACCCTAATAAAAATCCCCGCATTTGATTCACAGACATGAACCCCCTGGCCTTCAAACCACAAACAAAAATTGGAAGTTGTTAGGTTTATGGATAAAGACATAACGAGGCAGAGAACTAGTATAATCGTAGAAAAAATACGTCTCCCGCCACAGTATGGATTAAATAAGCTCATATTCCATTTTTGGCAACAATGGATAAGCCCATGAATATGGCCACCGGCGTCAACTGGTTGCACAAACAAGAAGTACCTAGTGTGTCACGAGAGGTCGCCACAATGTTGGAGCCAGAATCAAAAGAGACAGCTAAGCTCAAAGAGAAAGAGAAATCTCCTTCACCAACCAGCAGTATCCGATGATCTGATGAATAATGCTTGACCCATTTTTCCCCATGGCGTCCTCTTACATTTTCATTAACAAACTCTGCCGTCCCTCTCACCCGACTATGCATCGTTGGAATCTTTTCCAAAGCTGAAAGTAGTCGTATTTCCTACTTTATAATAATGCAAGGGTCAATGAAAAGTCGCAGGACTTAAATCTCAGAAATAGGTACGGTGTTTCAATGAAATAACATGTTTTGCCACGATGGCAATGTTAACGACAAAAGGGCTTGTTGGTCAATTT
>JANIJH010022711.1:0-11602 GCA_024520975.1 Erythroxylum areolatum | reverse complement strand
TACAATACATTCACCAAGCACTCCTTAAATTTCATTTTCATAATTCAAATTTTCACTCAAAGATCGGGGTCCAACAACAACTGCCACCTCCGACACCATCCACGTGCCTTAGTCACCCTAACGAGTTCGTGTTATAACCCTTCTCTTTTCATTCTTTAATATTTTCTTCTTATGTTCTTCATGTTATTTTATTCCCCCATGGTGTGTTTGTGTACCCTTCTCACATTGAGGATAATGTGTTGTTCAAGTGTGGGTAGGATTGTGTGTTTTACTTTGAGTGTGAATTTTGCATTGTGTATGTTAGTTTGTTTAGGTCTATAAGTGTGATAGCTCATGAAATTAATGACCTAGGTTACTTAGGGCTAAATATGTTAGTTAATTAGAATACTATGTTTAACTATCCACCCTAGGAAATTGCCATATTCATTTATAATTTTAAGCCAATCAAATAAGTGGCATTACTAGTATATTTTCATGAGAATAATTAGTAAAAGCAATATGGCAGGCAAAAAATAATAAATTTCAATGAAATAGTTATTCGACTAGCCTTTAGGTTATGAATAGAGCTAGGATCTAATTGAGAATACGAAGTAACTCAGTAACCGGATTGACACACATCATAAATGTGTGCCTTCGTGTCAAAAGGCTATAATGACATTCCAACCAAGCTGCTTAATAACAACATGACCTAGTTAAGTAATTGGATCGACATTCATCACAAATGTTTGCCTCCGTGTAAAAAGACTAGGTTTACATCCTTAAAAATCAACAAAAAAGAATGTTTTCAATTAAAAACCTATGAAACTTATTAGTAGCTTCTATTTTTTTCATGAAAACCTACTTAGGAATAGCTACACTTTTGATTTGACCAAATAATTGTTAATGTGTGTGTGCAAGTGATAGTGGTGAATAGAGTTAACATTAAAATTTTAATTAGTTTGTATATTTAGTCCTAAGTACTTAGAAACATATTGCACAAGTTAATAAGTTTGAACAACTTGAGGGACTGTATTCAAAGTTAAATTTGTTTCGGTAAGTCTAATACCATTGCCTCATTATCATATTTGCGTGTTTTGTGTTTTGGTTATTGATATTTGCTTGAGGACAAGCAAACATTTAAGTGTGGGGATGTTGATAGGTGTAGATTGCATTGTGTTTTCGTGGGTAGTTTAGTGTGTGTTTGGTTGTTAATTTAATTGTTTAGTGTGTGTTTAGGTTAGAACTGTGTTAGTCAGTAAAAATTTGTATTTTAAGTGTTTTGTGGGTTGGAATATGATATTGAGCTTCAATTTTATATTTATGAGGTACTTTGATATGTTTGTTAGTGTTTTGATCGGGGTAAGTTTAAATATTATAAACCCTCAATATTCTGTAAGCGCATAATTCGTAGTGTAGTATTAAAGATGTCAATCTAACAAGAAGAGAGAATAATCTAAATCCTAAAAAAATATAAGATTAAAAAGATATGAAACTGAAAATAAACAATGCCACAGAAAGTAAATACGAGAATTGATTTCAACCAATTAAATAAGAAGTTAAACACGAACAAATTAAGAATTGAGAAATAAGGAAGCATAATGGAAATTAACCAAAGAATTTACCAAGTTATGAGAAAAGGGATTTTTCCTATCATTAATGCTAACCTAGCCAATTATGTGATAACGGGGTGTCGGTCCTTTTTCCTATCATTAATGCTAACCTAGCCAATTATGTGATAACGGGGTGTCGGTTCTAGTCAATCCTAGGGCTTATTACTCTCTCTCGAGTTATAACTATTAAACCTAATTTATAAACCCCAATTGGATTATGAAATTTGTAAGCTCTCAATTACAAAAGACTCACAACCCTAATTAGATCTAAAACACCCTAATAAACTATCGAGTCTCATATGGGATCTCTCTCTGCATAATTACCGATATGATTAGTTACGGGTTTTGTTGAATCGCCTAACTCTCATTAATCAAATCCAATCATTTTTTATCTGATTCACCCTCTCAGTTTATTACCGAATTATGCAAGAAATGCAACAAATCACAATACCTAATTTAAATAACATAAAATCAACTTGAATATCATTAAATCAAAATAAAATCCCAAAGGAGAGTTAGAACATCATTATCATTCTACCATCTATCATCATACAATCCATCCTAACTTTATACATGAATAAAATTGAAACGAAAAGGAAATAGAAACATAGAATGGACGATCTGGGAAGCAGTAGCATTGGAAAGCCTCCTAATCAGGGAAACATATCGAGGTCACTTTTTCTTCCTACTTCTTCCTTCTTCTTCTTTCTCTCTCCCTTGGTATTCTCTATTTAGGGTTTTAAGTGTGGCTGAATGAAGACTCCCTTTTTCTATTCACCAATTGTTCTTTTTATAGGGTTTTTTATTTAGGGTGACCTAGGGTCTTTTTGGGGTCCGAAAAGATCGAAAGGTTCCCTAAAAACTTGAGTCTGGAAGTGTCCCTACGTTTGTCTTGACTCTGGCCACAATTGTGGTCTATATGATACGATCATGGCCCTTGAGTAAGCACTTTATCATGATCGTTGCATGCAGGTCACAATTGTGGGCCAATCCTAGTGCTTCTGTCATGATCTTGGCTTGCCTGCCATGATCATGGGCCTATATTATGGCCCAAGTTCTCTCTAAAACTCCTCCATTCTTTGATATTGCTCTTGAAATACTTATAAACACATGAACATACCTCAAAAACATAATATTTAAGCTCAAAAGCTTGTACTAACCCATAAAATACTTAAAACATAAATAATTAACTAACTCACCCAATTCTAGCCTAAACACATACTAAATGATCAAATTAATTGCTAAACACATATCAGACTATGCCCTAAAACACGATGCAATTTATCCTCATCAACATCCCCACACTTAAACTTTTTTTTCCTCAAGCAAACAAAACAACAAACAACATAAAAATACAAAGCACATAATGCAATAATGAGGCAATGGCTTCAACTTCAAGAAAAAAATTTAACTCTAAACACAATCATTCAAGTTGTTCCAAACTATTAACATGCAAAATCCACTTCTAGGAACTTTGGACTAAATATACATATTAATTAAAACTTAAGTTTATTCACCCCTTTCAATTGTACACACAAATTTATAATTATTTGATCAATCAAACTTTGTAGATAATCCTATGTACATTTTCATGAAAAGTTAAGCTACTTATAAGTTCGATAGGTTTTTATTAGAAAACATTCTTTTTTTTATTACTTTTTATGGAGATGGACCTAGTCTTTTGACACGGAGGAAAACATTGGTGATGAATGTCAATCCGATTACTCGACTAATTCATGTTTTTAGTAAGTTGCTTGGTTGGAACATCATTACAGCCTTTTAACATGAAGGCACATATTTGTTATGTGTGTCGATCTAGTTATTCGGCTACATCACGTTCTCGGTTGGCTACTAACTCTATTCATAAACCAAAGGATAGTAGTATAGTTATTTATTTAAAATTTATGAATAGTTTTTTTAATTAATGCTACCTTGTTGCTTTAGCTACTTGTTTTCATGAAAAAATACTAGCAATGCTACTTAGTCAAAAGACCTAAAATTATGAATGAATGTGACAACTTATAGGGTGATAAACTAACACTGAATCCTAATTAACTTGCATATTTTAGAGAACCAAGATCACTAATTTTGCGAGCTAATGACTCTTCACAACCTAATAGATTATGTTCAAAATTAAATCAATTTTGTTCCATCTAAGCCATCGATACATTTACAGAATTCACAATATGTAACCTAAACATACTAACATAACAATGCAAATTCACAATCAAAGCAAAACACATAACCCTCCTCACACTTGAACAATACATTGTCATTAATGTGAGAAGGAGACAAACAAACACACATGGAAGGAAATAACATAAAATAAAATAAAACAAAAATAAAGACGAAATTTGAAAGGAAAGGGTTAAGAATAAAACCTACTGGTGATAGAGGTGATGATGGTAAGGTGTTGAGAGAAAATCAACTTGACGCTCGAGAATGTTGTCATATCTTGAAATTGCTTAAAGAGAGTAAGAGAATTAGTAATCCTAGATCATTACAAATCATTAAAATTTTATTTAAAAATATAAACAAATCTAACTAAACACAACAATTTAAATCTAACTACTAAATGTTCTAATTTATGGTCATTAGCTTGACCTTGTATTATTAGAAACTCGACTGGGATCAATTATGAGTGATTTACTTCCACCCTTTTCATTAAACATCAGTTTTGTAGCCTGTAAGTAAGATAAAAATTGCAAAATGATTAGAAGGACAATATTAATAAAATTATTAAAACCAATTAAGCTCAGTAATGTCCTTTTTTTGAGTGAATTGTTAACAAAATAGGGAATAACAAAACTTCCTGAATCTTCCATGGAATCTATCAGTTTGCCCAAAAAAAGGGTGAGTTGTTCTCTTCTTGGTTCTTCCTCATTGGCCCTCATCTCCTCATCTTCCTTAGTTTCTTGAGCAGAGACTCCTATAACTTCTTCAAACTTGATGTCCATTGTTAATTGTTCTTTTTCCTCTCGTTCCTTCAAAGATTCAAGCACATCAACTTTTTTACACGAGTCACCCTCCTCTGGGTTCTTTAATACATTCATGTTGAATATCACTTGGTCATCACTAATCCAAATGATGAGGTTCTCTTTATGGACATCTGCCTAAGGTTTTTTTAGTTCAAGCATGGTATACTAAGATTTAGGGAATAATAGGGAGAGTTGTCATTCTTTTTTTCATCCTCTTTTTTCATCTCTTAGTCTTCTATAAGATGGGTTTAGTTTGATTTCCTACTGGGTTTTCGTGCTCCTCCCCATTTCTAAGTATGATAGCCTTATATTACTCTTGTTGATGTAATTCTATATTGCTCAGAGAGTTTTCCACTCTTCTCTTAAGAAATTCATGGGAAAGCTGTCTCACTTGAATCTCCAGGTTGTGAATAGAAGAGCCATGATTTTCCATTACTTAATCAAATTGCTCTTCCAGTCTCTTCTGGTCTCTTCCCTATCTGTTAGCTTATCTATGATTTTGTCCAATTTGCAATCCCATGAATAAGACTCATCTTGCTGAAATCCTACTTGGTCTTGATGTCCCATATGAGTACTTACATTGTTAGACAAATAGAAATTTAAGTGGTTTTGCCATCCGAAGTTTACGTGTTCATATAAGGATGATGATTTTCCCAACTAAATTGGGACTCATTGAAATCTACAAAATTCCTTTGCTCCCTATAATATATATCCTCCATGATCGTTCTTTTTAGCTCTTCTAGATATCTAATTTTTTTGATTCTTCATTGTTGCCTTATGATGTGCAAATTAGTGTATTTTCAACTTTTGACCAAACATCCTACACTTTTTTTCCTTGTTATGATTGGGTACCATAATCACCAAAGATAGTGAAACACCTTAGACTACAAAAAATAACTAATTCTACACATCCCTAGTAACAAAGCCAAAAACTTAATCGGGGTTAGTTTTAATCTTATAAACCCACAATATTCCGCAAACGCATAATTCATAGCGTAGTATTAAAGATGTTGATCCCACGAGGAGGGAGAATAATCTAAATCTTAAAAAAAAATAAGGTTAAAAAGTTATGGAATTGGAAATAAACAATGCCACGAAAAGTCAATACGAGAATTGAATTCAACCAATTAAATCAGAAGTTAAATATGAAGGAATTAACAATTGAGCAATAAGCAAGCACATTGGAAATCAACCAAAGAATTTACCAAGTTATAACAAAGGGGATTTTACCTATCATTAATGCTAACCTAGTCAATTATGTGTTAATGGGGTTTAGGTTCTAGATGTTCCTAGGGTTTATTACTCTCTCTCGAGTTATAACCATTAAACACTAATTTATAAAGCCTAATTGGATTATGAAATTGTAATCTCTAAATTAAGAAAAGACGTTGGACCCTAATTAAATCTAAAATACTCTAATAAACTATCGAGTCTCACATAGGATCTCTCTCTGCACAATTATCGATATGATTAGTTATGGGTTTTATTGAATCGTCTAACTCTCATTAATATGATCCAATCACTTTTTATTGGTTCATCCTCTCATTTTATTACCGAATTATGCAAGAAACGTAACAAATCACAATAACCAATTTAAATAACACAAAATCAACTTGGATAACAGTAAATCAAAATAAAATCCCGAAGGAGAGTTAGAAAATCATCGTCATTCTACCATCTATCATCGTACAATCCATCCCAACTTTATACATGAATAAAATATAAACGAAAAGGAAATAGAAACTTAGAATGGACGATTTGGGAAGGCAGCAACATCGAAAAACCTCTTGATCTGAGATTTCCTCCTTCCTCTTCTTTCTTCTCCTTTCTCTCTCTCGATATTCTCTCTTTAAGGTTTCAAGTGTGGCTAAATGAAGACTCCCTTTTTCTATTCACCACTTGTTCTTCTTATAGGGTTTTCTATTTAGGGTAACCTAGGGTGTTTTTTGATGTTCAAAAAGATCGAAAATTCCCTCAAAAACTTGAGTCTGGAACTTTCCCCATGTTTGTCCTAACACTGGCCATAATCGTGGCCTATATGACATAATCGTGGCCCTTAAGTAGGCTATCTGTCACGATCGTGGCATGTAGGTCTTAATCGTGGGCCAATCTTGATGCATTTGTCACGTTCGTGGCCTGCCTACCACGATTGTGGGGTTGTGTTATAGCTTGGGTTCCCTTCAAAATGTTGGGCCTCATTTCCGAAGCCCAACAATCCATTTGGAGTCATTGAGCGTGAGTGGGTTTCCTTGGAGGGTTATTTCAATAAACCCTCATTTTATTTCCATCAATACTTTTCAATCTGATACCAAAAGCTACCAATTTTTGTGTAGAGGTAGAAAATTTCAATAGGAGTCTATTGCTTCAAGAATCACCTCATTTGGAGGTTGGATGATGAAGTTATAGCTAAAAGAATCCAACATGTTTATGTCCTTAAACATTTTGTACCTCTCTTGGCGCAATTGCCATAACTTTTCCTACAGATGTCTGTTTACATTCATTCTTAGACCATTTGAAAGAAGACTTCTAGATCTACAATTTTATGAAGACCATAAAGCAAGATTCTATCTCTAAAAGGATCATAAATAGGATAGAAGATGACGATATAAACTAAGACGGTCAAACTAAGACGATCCAAAAGTAAGACGGTCAAACTAAGACGGTCAAACTAAGACGATCTAAAACTAAGATGGTCAAACTAAGACGGTCAAACTAAGACGGTTAAACTAAGACGATCCAAAACTAAGACGATCAAACTAAGACGGTCAAACTAAGACGATCCAAAACTAAGACCAATCATCATAGCTATCATATACACATGTCCTATGCAACATCACAACTTGTAAAGATCATAACTTTCCACTACAGTATCCGAAACTTACAAACTTTATATTGTTGGAAAGCTGAAAAGATCATCTACAACTTCCAAGCATACTATTTTTACCAGTTCTACCTAGATCGTTCCAGATTTTCCCCCGAAGTCAATACACAATTTTTACCCCTATGGAAAACTTGAAATATGAAATGTAGACTACAAGATAATAAGCCCTTCCACAACAGAACTTCCTCAATACTCAATTCATTTCCAAATCAAAATGAAGTTTACACATAGCTTTAATTACATATTGACATTACGTCAAAGTCTTAACACAAGTTACAAAAATACATTGGATGCTCAATGTTCAATATGCTTATAAAGCTATTCGAAAGTCTAGCCATTAACTTAGTACCTAAGCTAACTATCTTGGAATTTGTCCAATTGCCTTGCAAGGATCACTTATCTTCTTGATCTGCACCTGAGGAGTGGGAAAATATTAGGTTGAGCTACACAGCTCAGTAGCTAAGATATGTATAGCCATTGGTAACAAGCCACAGAATCAAATATATATATATATATATGTGAATATTCATATTTACAACTATGTCATTTCTTAATCTAGCAAAGCAAGTTCAACATCCACAATTCCAATTCATAACTCAATGCATAACACACATATGTCATTATAGCTTCACATATCAAAATGCAAATACATAAACAATTAGCTCGAGATTTCTGTGGAACAAAACAGAGAAATCGAGGTTTACTTCGTAAACAAAACGAGTCCACTTTTCAGATCTCGCGGACCACAAGTGAGCAACCGGGAGAAGGCTTTATGTCAACGTGCACGTGATTACGAAACGGTTCCTCTCTCGCCCAAACACAATCAAATTCCATGTTTAATTCAACCATTCACAATATCATATTCTCATGCTTTTTCTTTATACAAAATGCCATGACTCAATGCAATGGCATAACATGATCATACACATAATTCAATTATTTTATAACAATGTCATACATTATAATGCAATTTCAACATCACCACTTTTCAAGTAAGTCATTTTAACACACCATACCCACACAAGGAATTTTGCCCACTACACAATAGCTATAAATAAATTACCCACTTTATAACTCTTGAAAATCCAAATTCAATAGTGCCCTTCCTCTTGCTCTTGGGTAGGTTCTTGATTTCTTAACACAACCAAAATTCCCATTTAATTCCAATTGCCCTAGAAATCCCCCAAATTTCCATAATCATAAAAAAAAGGAATTAACACAAATCAAGCTCAAACTTAACCTCCCATAGTCCATATAGGTTAGAAAACCCAAAACCTAACTTAGAAACCTATTTTCTTCCTCCAATCATTCTCAACACAAAAACCCCCTTCTCTCTCTAAACTTCTTCATTCACAACACCACAACCCATTTCTTTACTAAAGCATGAAGAAGATGGTGAACTTAACTTAAAAAGCTTGATTCTTCTCTTCTTTCCACGATTTTCCTCCTCCTTCTCTAGCTTTTTTTATTTTTCTTCTCCTTCCCTTCTCTCTCTCACGTTTTCTTTCTTTTCTTCTCCTCCTTGGTTGCTCACGAATTCTCTCCTCTCTTCTTCTAATTCCAGCCTTTTTGTTAGTCTTTCTTCCAAAATTACCCCTCACTTACTTGCCCTTTCCAATTTTTGCCCCTCCTTTGTTTTTTATGGCTCTATTCCTTTAATCCACTTAACACAAGCCTACTAATTTCTAACACTTCAACCCAATTTCAATTTCTAATCCTTCCCTCAATTTTCTAATTAATGATCCAAATAAAAAATAATAATTAAACAAACAAACAAAACAAAAACAAATAACTAGACAATTAATAAGAATTTAGAAAAAAATCAAGATCCAACACGAAACCCCTCCATTCTTCGATATTGACCCTGAAACAACAACAAACACATCAAAGTACCTCAAAGACATAATATTTAAGCTTAAAAGCCTATACTAACCCATAAAACACTTAAAACACAAATAATTAACAAACTAACACAATTCTAACTTAAACATATGCTAAATGATCAAATTAATTGCTAAACACATATCAAACTATGTCCTAAAACATGATGCAATTTACCTTTATCATGTTTCAGGGCAATTGGAGGAGATTCAGAGAAGACCAAGGAAATAACGCAGGGTCATGACAGAAGCAAGAGCAAAGAGCCACGACTATGGGGAATATGCCACGATCGTGATAGAAGCTAGTGAAGGGAGCCACGATCGTGGCGTATGGGCCACTCTTGTGATAGAAGCAAAAAAATCTGTCCACGATTGCCATCATGACCTGCACGATGGATATGCAAATAGTAGTCCTGAATTGAGTTTTAGAGGAATTTTTTGGACCTTTCAGACCCAAAAAAGACCCTAGGGTTGCCCTAATTGGAAATACTATATAAGACTTAAAGTTATAACCCTAATGGAACTCCCACTTCTTCCATTTGGGAAAACCCTCAAGGAGAGAGAAAGAAGAGAGAGAGCAAAGAAAGTGGAAAAAAGAGTGAAGTAAATCTTGTTAATATAGAAATCACATATAATTTGTAAAATACATAAGAAGGGGGTTGAATTATGTAAACTCTTCAAAGATATTAATCTTTTGGGATTTGTTGAATTTCTTTACAAAATTCAGATGATTACAAAACACTTTACTAAGGTCGATAAGTAATGCAATCGCAAGAATTATTATCTACTCTTTTAACAATAAGAAAATTAAAAGATAAGGGTTAGAGAATAGACGCCATGATTTTATACTGGTTCACCCTAAACCTTGGGCTACGTCTAGTCCTTAGAGTTTGTCTAAGATTTCACTATACTCTTCAACTGTACAAGTATTCTTTCTACACTTGCAGAGCCTCTTTAGGTCTCTCTCACAACATATTCTTTATCTACTTTCTTAGCCTCTCTAGGCTCTAACCTTTCTTTCTCTCTCTAGGAAAGATATTTTTTAGCTTCACATTACAGATGTATTCACTCTCTTCTTTTGCACTTTGAATACATAATTTCTCTAAGTATTGTACAATCAGATTTTCTCTTTTGTAAAAACGTTATTTAGTTTGCGACTAGAACTAGTATTTATAGCCTAAGTCTTCAACTGTCTTCTTGAGAAACTGCTTCTTGAATCTTCTAGAAACCATTATTTGTTGAGTCCTTTAACTAACTCCAACTAACTAACTGATTGACATTCTAGAATAGCTTCCTTTTGTATTGTCTGGTATAATACTTTGTCTGGTATCGTGCTTTGTCTGGTATCGATGTATCGTCTGTTGTTGATGTGTTTCTTCTGTTGCTAACGTATCGTCTGTTGTTGATGTGTCGTCTGGTGTTGATATATCATCTGGTGTTGACCACGCATCTTCTAGGTTTGACTCAGTGTTACTTACATTTTTTTGCATACTTAACAAACTTATCAAAACAGTTCTTACATTTATAGGATTATGATTATTTAATTGTCATCAAAATTAATAGAAGTGAAGTCTTCTTAACTTAACAATCTTCCCCTTTTTAATGATAACAAATAATCATAATTTTAGAAGATAAAATGATATTCAGACGAATAGATGAATAATAATCAAAGCACAAACACAAGAAATGCATGCACAAGATATATACAATACTTTCTAATAGTTTCACTTTTCTCTTTTCTCCATTTCTTCTTCTCTTCTTCTCATTCTCTTGCTCTTCTCGTTCTTGCCCTATTTGTTATTAACCAAAAAGATAGTTCCTCATAGATGCTTCAGAATTTCAGAAAACATATGTTGCATGTTAGTGCAGATCATCTTGAGGTCTTGTTCAATAGTAACACGTAGAAGTGCTACTTTCTCATGAAGATCACCCATTGAGTCATCCAGTTCATCAACCTTAATATGAATTTCCTCAATATCTTTTGCTAAGGCTTCCTAATCTTCCTTCTTTTTGTGACTTGCTTCCGTCCAATTGATGAATTGCTTCAAGCACTCCGAATTAACAGTAAAATCTTGTTGTATTTCACTAAGTGGATGACGGTTTTCAACAATAGATGGTTCTGTAGGTAAACTGTCTAATTCTATGATTTTTATTTAGAGTAGTTTGAAGTTTTGTTTTCCTTCTGGGAGATCAAGACCATCAGGTCTAGGTAGTTTAAGAATTGGTTGCCCAAGAAGGTGTAACACATTTTTGACTGAAGGTATGAAACCTAAG
>JANIJH010022610.1:0-11609 GCA_024520975.1 Erythroxylum areolatum | reverse complement strand
TTTATCATAGGATTGCCTAAGACTTTGAGGCAGAATGATGCAATATGGGTTACGGTGAACCGATTAACTAAGTTAGCCCATTTCATACCAATACGGGAGAACAATACATTAGACCAGTTGGCTTGAAGATATGTGACAGAGATTGTGAGATTACATGGGGTTCTAGTGTCTATTGTGTCAGACAGGGATCCTAGATTTATTTCAAAATTTTGAAAGAGCTTATAGTCAGCTATGGGCTCACAATTAAATTTTAGTATAGCATTTCATGCTCAGACAGATGGACAGAGTGAGAGAACTATCAATACTATTGAGGATATACTCAGAGCTTGTGTTCTAGAATTTTAGGGAGCTTGGGATAAATACATAGCCTTGATTGAGTTTGCTTATAACAATCATTATCATAGCATCATTAGGATGGCACCATATGAGGTGTTGTATGGCAGACAATGTTGATCGCCTCTATACTAGGATGAAGAAGGTTTGAGAATGATTGAGGGTCCAGAACTAATACAGGATATTGTAGAGAAGGCGACATTGATCAGGAGTTGAATAAAAGCGACTCAGGATAGACAGAAAAATTATGTGGATTAGCATAGAATAGATATGGAATATAATGTTGGAGACAAAGTCTTTCTGAAAGTGTTGCTTTGGCGTGGTGTACTGAGATTTGGTAAAAAGGGCAAGTTGAGCCTGAGATACATTGGTCCTTATAAGATCCTTAAGAGGATTGGACCTTTAGCATATAAGTTAGCTTTGCCTAACGAGATGTCTCAATTGTATAATGTATTTCATGTAAGTATGTTAAGAAGATACAGATTTGATCCTAGTTATGTATTACCGACTCAAGATATTGAGATTGATAGTAATTTGAGTTATATTGAGGAACTGATTAAGATAGTAGGTTATAAGACAAAACAATTGAGAAATAGAGTGATTCCATTAGTGGAAGTTTGTTAGAGAAATCACTCGACTGAGGAAGCAACATGAAAAACTGAAGATCATATGAGGAATCAATACCCTTACCTATTTGACCATTCAGGTAAGAATTTTGAGCACAAATTTTTTTTAGGAGGGGAGAATTGTAACATCCTAGTACCCATGTTAAGGCAAGAGAATAGTAAATTATGAGAAATTAGAAAATACATATCATGCTTTGCATATTTTTGCACATAGATGAGAATTTTGATTATTGCACATGAATATGATTGTACATGCATTCATTGATATTTTTCGGATATAATTGATTTATAAATGTGATTATATTGAGAGTTGTGGTTTAAATGTGTTAAAAAACTGATTTGGTGTTGTTACTTGTGTTTCGGAAATTTCAAAATTTTGGGGTACATTTGGACTAGGACAAACACTAAGTGGTATGATAAATTGATGCATAAAATTTTTGAATGATTTAGCCTATAATTGAGTGACATTTGTCATAGTTAAATTGGTGACAAATAGACTAGTAGTAAATTGACAAATGGACCAATCATTGTGTGACAAATGGGCTGGTAAGTTGATGACAAATGACATATTTGATTAATGGACAAGTGACTTAGTTAATTGGAGACATTTGGCAGCACCTATGCATGATAAGTGCTGAACATGCCATAAGACATATGGCCATTCCTTTAGTTGACACCTAACACTGTAGGTGTATGTTTCAGCAGGAGCAACTCCAACTATGGTCATTTCTCTTCTTGCTTCCTCTCACACACCACCGAAACACTCTTCCTTGCACCTCCCTATATTTGTTTATGATCATGTCTGATTGTTGCACCAAAATTCGTGCTTCACCCTCACAAAGTTAAGTAGAGAATCATAATATAGTTGCCTTGTCCTAGCTGAAATCTTTCAAGTTTCCACCTTAAATGTGTGATGATTCTGCATGTTTGGAGTACTGATTGAGAGTGACTTTTGAGCTGAGATTTGAACTAATCAAGTAAGTAAATGATTAGTGTTCATAGCATGTTATGATATAGAATTTATGATGAGTGAATTAGGAAAGATTGTATAAGATGTTGATGTGGAAGTGTGCTGGAATATTATGAACTGGAAAATTTTCAATAAACATGTCTTGCTATTTTGATTATAACGTGAACTGTGTATTTCTAAATGATTTGATTCTTAATTCAGATTGAACTAGAGACATATGTCTACAGCTTTTCTGAAGAAGCCAAATGTTAATTCTATCTCTAAACATTTCAAAATCTGGCTGGAATTAGAGTTAGGAATTCTGTTACAGTTAAAAAATGGTCTGAACTCTTTTGGATATAACTTTCAGTATACTAAATCAAATTATACAATTTTGGTGTTATTACAAACTGGAAACATAGTGGAACAATTTTTGAGAAGAAAGTATTACTAAAATACACCATTTTCCTTGTCATAAAGATCATACAAAGTTATCCCGAAAGGGGGTGTTAGGATGAAAATGCTGAGGTGTGCTGGAATTTGATAACTAGAATGTTCTAAACATGCTTCGATATTTTGGTTATATCTTGATTTGTAGATTTTCAAATGAAATTATTCTTGTTTTAAATTGAACTAGAGACATTTGGCTACAAATGTTAAGAGAAATTAAATTTTAATTCTGTCTTTAAGGGTCTTGAAATTGAGCTTGAAAGTAAGTCTTGGCTTAGGCAGTAGCACTACCAGGGACAGAAATCATATCCTGTAGTTATTGAATAAACTATATTGATTTAGGTCGAATTAGACTAAGGTGTCTTCACCAAAATTGTAGCTTATTCTCTTATCTTTAAATTGGTATAAGTTTTGTAATTTTTGGATATGTTGATTGAGAGATATGGGTTGTACAACTTGAATGCATAATCATGCATTAACCGAAATTTTAAATGTGCACAGTCTGTGGTATTTTGAACATAACTTATAGAATAATGAACCAAATTAAGTGATCTTGTATCAATAGAGACTTAAGAAATAGGAGAATAATTTTTTAGAAGAAAGTGTTACCAAATTCCTTCGCTTTTCTGATGAAATTAATTGTGCAAAATGGACCTGAAAGTGTACTTTAAAACAAATCTGAGTTGATCAATAGAATGTGGATATCCGAATGATTTCTGTATCAAAATAAATGATAAGAAACCCAAACTTCTCATGAACATGCATTGTACATAGTTAGTATACATAAATGTGCATTAATGAATACAAAATTGTGCAATATTGTGATATGTGTATGTATTGTATGTATAGAGAAGCACGTTGAACGACAGCATCCAGGCATTGCCGGGACATTAAGGCAATAGTTGTTTGGAGCATACTGTGAGTAACCTAAGATGGTCTCACCATATTGTTTAGTACATTATTGAACTATATTGCGATCTTATTGAATTGTACTAAGTTGTGTTGATTGTGTACTGGATTCTGGACAATATTTGTCTGAGGCATTTTGATGCATGAGAATGATATTGGAAGTGCTACTTGAATGTGAATGCGTCTGCCTAAAAAATTTTCTGATTCTCAACTGAAAGGTTGAATGCTGGACCTAGTCCTATGACCACTGCTACTGTGATTGTTACTATAATTGAAACTGTGACTGATATACAGTTATATTACATGTAAATGAAAGTCATTGAATTGATGACTGAATTGTGGCATGCATTTCATTCCAATGCATGTAATATAAAGGAGTTATGACTGATGTGGCTACTAATACTATTACTGATATGAGCTTTAAGCTCCCGCATATGTGGTTCGAACCTATGGCTCGTTGTAATCAATGAGTCATTGACTGAGCCTGATAATTCGAGATACTATAAAAGCACACAGTCACAACAAAATAAAAATGAATGTGAGTCTCATACATGTCACATCCGCATATAATTTGAATTCATTGAATGATTTGCAAAGTTGTGTGAATTTTGTTATATGATTGAACTGTGTATCTAAGAAATGATTTATCTGTGATAGTACTTGATACTTGTTAAGTGGAGTTGAGCTGTATGATTACATGCTATAATTGATCGCATTTTATGACATGAGTGAACCATCAAGGATGATTACTATATTGAGTTCGCAAAACTTATCAAAATTGCACCGTTGCTTTTCAGGTTCTAGAATGAGACGACCTAGCTTCTAAGACTCCGTAGAAGCATATTTTGTGCAACTGTTGCAGTCAGATTTGGCTCAGAGGTTAGTCAGCTAAGATTGAGGACTTAGCTACTTTTTCATGTTTATTGCATTTGGTGTGTATTGAGTTGTTTAAGCTCATAGGATAATGTTGTAAACCTTGGATGGTACTGTGTTGTATGTAATTTGAATTCATTGAATGATTTGCAAAGTTGTGTGAATTTTGTTATATGATTGAACTTTGTATCTGAGAAATGATTTATCTGTGATAGTATTTGATACTTGTTAAGTGGAGTTGATCTATATGATTACATGCTATAATTGATCCCATTTTATGACATGAGTGAACCATCGAGGATGGTTACTCTACTAAGTTCGCAAAACTCATCAAAATTATACCGTTACTTTTCAGGTTCGAGAGTGAGACGACCTAGCTTCTAAGACTCCGTAGAAGCATATTTTGTGCAACTGTTACAGTTAGATTGGCTCAGAGGTCGGTCAACTGAGATTGAAGACTTAGCTATTTTTTCATGTTTATTGTATTTGGTTTGTACTGAATTGTTTAAGCTTATAGGATGATGTTGTAAACCTTGGATGGTATTGTGTTGTATGAAACGATGTAAATTATGGATTTTGATTAATGTGATAACATTTTGAGTTTAGAAAATGCGTGATTTATGGTTTAGTGTATGATGTCATGTTATGTACAGTGAAGGTAAGATAGTTAAGATGTCATTTTTAACAGGCATATACACGTGTATCTGATGGACACACGTGCATATGTCAGTTAGGAATGGGGTGTTACAAACACACTTAAGATGCAAGAATTTTTTAAATTTAAATAATTTTTAAAAAATTTATGGTTTATTTAATGTAAAACTTGCAACTAACATGAAAATTTTCTCAAGTTCAAGCAAGAGCAAGAAGATGTGGCCAATTTTCCCTTCACAATACAACATAAATCCGAATCTAGATTACCCTAAAATTCAAAAATTGTAACCTAGAACAAACTAAAGTCTCTCCCCCACACTTAAACACAACATTGTCCTTAATGTTAAAGTAAATACAAGAAGAAAGATTCACACCAAATTTGAAAAACATAAACAGAATTCAAAACCTAGAAAAAAACAAGAAAAATCGAAATGAAAAAAAAGAGAAAAGAAATCAAATCTGATTTATCTCTAATGGGTTGCCTCCTATTAAGCGCTTATAGTCATTAGCTTGACATTGTGTGCGCATCATTCTCCATAGTTCGATATGTTCACAGCCACTTTCTTTATCTGAATGTCCTTGAAACCTTCATAAAAAAGCTTCAATCGATGGCCGTTAACTTTGAAGCTTCGGTTGTTACCTATGTCACAAATCTCAACAGCGCCATGTGGAAATACATCAACAACAATGAAAGGACCATGGCATTGAGAACGTAACTCACCTGGAAGACTCCCTAGATTAGAGAAGGCTTAGTGACTTGAAATCGTAATTCACAACTCCAATTTTGCGTTCCTAAAAAAACAAAACAGATAAAGAAAACGCAAATGAGATAATCAAATGAAGGCAATAAAAAGAAATTGAAACAACAATGAACTAAAATGAAATGATAAGATTGGTGTGCCTCGCTGCAGGTGCTAAGTTTAATGTCGATAGCTCAACGTAGCCATTTGATCACGGGTCCTTAAGTGAAATGCTTTCAATGTTTCTCAAATCTTGACCATAATAATGCTTCAATCTTTGCCTATTCACTTTGAAAGTTCTTCCATCGTTTCCCTCAACTTCAATCGCTCTATAAGAGGTAACATTCTTCACAACAAAGGGCCCTGACCATCTAGAGCATAATTTACCTGGAAAAAACTTCAATCTCGAGTTGAAAAGCAGAACTTTCTCTCCTGGAGCAAATTCTTTCCTCATGATGTGTTGGTTATGCCATTTTTTAGTTTTCTCCTAGTAGATTTTGGAGTTCTCATACGTTTCATTTCAAAATTCTTCCAATTCACACAATTAAAGAGACTGATTTTTGCCAATCAAGATTTAACTTCCGAACTGCCCAATAAACCTTATGTTCCAACTCCATCGGAAGATGACAAGCTTTTCCAAAAACCAAACGATATGTAGACATGTCAATTGGAGTCTTAAAAGCCGTCCTATATGCCCAAAGGGCATCATCAAGCTTGAGAGCCCAGTCTTTCCGATTGGAGTTCACTATCTTCTCGAGAATGTCCTTGATCTCGGCCATTTGACTGTAGGTGGTAGGGTAAAGCAACCTTGTGTTGAACTCTATATTTGCTTAAAAGATTACCCAGAAGCTTGTTGCAAAAGTGGGTACCTTTATCACTAATAATAGCCCTTGGAGTGCCGAATCTTATGAAAATGTTTTTCTTAAGAAATCTGAGAACAACCTTGGCTTCATTTGATGGTGAAGCTATGGCTTCAACCCATTTTAATACGTAGTCCACTGCCAAAAGGATATAGGATTGTCCATAAGATTTGGAGAATGGTCTCATGAAGTCAATACCCCACAAATCGAAGAGTTCTACCTCAAAAATGTTGGTCAAAGGAAGCTCATGACATCGTGAGATATTACCCATTTGTTGATATCGGTCACACATCTTAATGAAAGCATAGTTGTCCTTATGAAGCGTATACCAATAAAAACCAGATTGAAGAGCTTTTGCTGTTGTTCTTGTTGGGCCAAAGTGACCTCTATATGGTGATGAATGACAATGCTCCAAAATTTCTAAGATCTCATCTTTCGGGATACATCTTCAAATCACTTGATCAGGACCTCTCTTGAATAGTAAAGGCTCGTCCCATAGATAACTTTTCGCATCAAATAGGAACTTTTTCTTTTGGGATGGATTTAAATCCAAAGGAATCAAACCGGTATCTAAATAATTCACCACATCGACAAACCATGGAAGCTTTTTATTGACTCTGAATAACTGCTCATCTGCGAAAACATCTTGAATAGGTATTGATGGCCTTGATTCCTCAAGCTCTAATCGAAATAAATGGTCGGCAATTGCATTTTTTGTCCCCTTTTTGTCCTTGATCTCCACATCGAACTCTTGCAAAAGCAACATACATCGAATGAGTCGCGACTTGGCATCTTTCTTTGCAAACAAATATCGGATTGCTGTATGATCTGTGAAAACCACAACTTTGGACCTAATGATATACGACCGAAACTTGTCCAAAACAAAAACAATCGCCAACATTTCCTTCTCTATAGTAGTGTAATTTTGCTGGGCATCATCTAAAGTTTGGCTAGAGTAGTAGATAACCCTGAACACTTTCTCTCGCCTTTGGCCTAAAGCTGCTCCCACTGTAAAGTCACTTGCATCACATATAATTTCAAACGATTGTTGCCAATCAAGTGTGATCATCACAGGAGCTAAAATCAACTTTTTCTTGATCAACTCAAAAGCCTACAAGCATTTTTCATTAAACTCAAATTTCACGTCCTTTTCCAAGAGATTGCAAAGGGGTTTGGCAATCTTGGAGAAGTCTTTGATGAATCTTCAGTAAAATCCCACATGTCTAAGGAAACTACAGATGCCTTTTACATTTGTCGGTGGAGGAAGCTTTTCAATAGCTGCTGTTTTGGCTCGATCCACTTCAGTGCCTTGACTAGATACTTTGTGACCCAACACAATTCCTCCCCTCATTATAAAATGACATTTCTCCCAATTGAGTGCCAAGTTGGTATCCTAACATCTTTTCAACACTAGAGACAGATTATACAAGCAATTATCAGAAGAATCACCAAAAATAGAAAAATCATCCATAAAAACTTCCTTGAAATTCTTAACCATATCAGAAAAGATAACCATCATGTAACGTTGAAATGTAGCAGGAGCATTGCAAAGACTAAAAGGCATGCACCTAAATGCAAATGTGCTAAAAGGATAAATGAATGTGGTCTTTTCTTGATCTTCAAGTGCAATAGCTATTTGGTTATATCCCGAGGACCCATCTAAAAAGCAATAAAAACTATGTCCAGCAAGTCTATCCAACATCTGATCTATGAATGGCAAAGGAAAATGGTCCTTCCTAATAGCTTTGTTCAACTTCTTATAATCCATGCAAACCCTCCTTCCAGTGATTATCCTAGTGGAAATAGTCTCATTGTTATCATCTTTAACTACAGTGAATCCACCTTTTTTAGGAACAATCTGTGTAGGACTAATCCATGAACTATCAGAAATTAGGTAAATGATTCCAGCCTTAAGCCACTTTTGAATTTCATTCCTAACCACTTCCTTCGTTGCTAGGTTCAATCTTCTTTGAGGTTTAATACTAAGGGTGAATGACTCCTCCATCATAATTTTATGCATTACAATAGAAGGACTAATTCCCTTAATGCCTGAAATTGACCAACCCAATGCATTTTTTAACTCCCTTAAGACCCTAAGCAATTTTTCTTCTTCCAAAGGAGTCAATGAAGATGAAATAATGACAGGAAAAGTTTGATTAGCACCCAAGAATGCATACTTTAAATTTTTAGGCAAAGGATTCAAATCAATCAATAGGTGCACATCTTTTACATCACTAACAACATTAGCATTAGTCACACAAAACAAAGGCTTGGTTTGATCAAAAATTTTCAAGCATTCAAAAGAATCCAATACCTTCATAAAACAAGTATCATCATCATCCATAGCATCTTTTCTAACCATACCCTCCAAACATGTCAATAATGGGTCTTTAGGTATAAGGGAAGGAAAAGATGTTACCACACAAGATGATACGACATCCACTTGGATGTAAGTTGGTGTATCACTTGGATGTTTGAGTGATCTGTATATGTTAAACCTCACCTTCTCGCCACTTACATGCAAGGTTAATTCCCTTTGTTGCACATCAATCACTACGCCTTCGGTAGCTAAGAATGGTCTCCCAAGTATGATTAGGATCTCCTTATCTTCTTCTATGTCAAGAACCACAAAGTCTGTAGGGAGAATAAATTTGTCAATACGAACAGGAACGTCTTCTACAATACCTCGAGGATAAGTGAGAGAACGGTCAGCTAGTTGGAGACAAATTGTTGATGAATTGACTTCTCCTAATCCCAAATTTTAGAAGATGGAAAGAGGCATGAGATTTATGCTTGCCCCCAAATCGCAAAGCACCTTACCAAAATGTGTGTTGCCAATCTCACATAGAATTGTGAAGCTTCCTGGATCTTTCAATTTCTGCGGTAACTTTCTTTACAAGACTGCACTACACTCCTCGATCATCAGTAACATCTCATAGTCTCCAAACCTCCTCTTTTTGGTAACAATGTCTTTGATAAATTTTGCATAATTCGGTACTTACTCAACAGCTTCAATCAAGGGAATGTTGATCTGAAGTTTCTTAAAGACTTCAAGGAATTTTGCAAATTGATCATTCATTTTCTTCCGCTGAAATATTTGAGGATATGGCAGCTTGGGGATGTTTTTGATTGCAGTTCCTCTTCCAGTTTCTTCTCCGAGTTATCTTCCTTCTCCAACTTGTGTAGGTGCACTTACTTCTTCACAAGTATTCTTTCCTTCGTTCTAGTTGGATTTAGTGGAGCTTTGTTCTTTAGGTTTCACTTCCTCTAATTCTTTTCCACTTCGAAGAATGATGGTCTTACACTGCTCTCTCAGGTTAGTCTCAATATTACTTGGAAATGTCATCTGATTTAAATTCCCAACAGCATTTGCAAGTTGTCCCATTTGAACTTCCAAACCCTTCACTCAAGTCTCCATACTAGTTACTTGCATCTTTAGCTTATCCATATTCTTCTCGCTCTTGTGGAAATGGTTCCTTGTCTCAGTCACAAAAGTGCCAATCATTTTTTCCAAGGAAGGTTTCCGTTCCATCAATGGTGGTCCATATCCAGGTGGGTAAGGGATGTTCCTTTGAATACCATAGTTATATTGCTCCTTGGAGTTGTAGCCTTGACCATATTGATTTCTCATTAGTTGTGACTCAAATCCCAAGTTCCTTTGGTTAACAAACTGGGCTTGTTCCACCCCCTCATCATTGGGGTAAATTGAATGACTAGTAGCTGCCACCTGCTCATTCTGTTTTTCCTTTGACATGAATTTTGAAAATTGATTTGATAGGGCTGCCAATTGAGCAGATAACTGAGTCACTTGGTCCACTTCTAAAATTTCTCTTTTTCCAGTATTTCTCTCGGAGGGCTACTAGTAGCTATTCGAAGCCATATCTTCTAGCAATGCACATGCTTTTTGAGATATTTTTCTCAACAGAGTACCACCTCCTGCTGCATCCACAACGGTTTAAGTCTGGCTATTTAACCCATTATAAAACATTTCCACTTGTACCCACTCTTGGTATCCGTGATGTGGACATTTTCTCAAAAGATCTTTGTACCTCTCCCAAGCTTCATGCAATGGTTCCAAGACATGCTATTTAAATGTATTGATCTCAGCTCTTAACTTCATAGCTTTACTAGGTGGAAAAAATTTAATCAAGTATTGCTATGCCACCTCTTGACAAGTTCGCATTCTATCAACAGAAATTAAATGAAGCCAATTCTTTGCTTTGTCCCAAAGAGAAAATGGGAACAAAGTGATCCTAATTTCATCTTGCGTTGCCCCTTCAATCTTGATAGTGTCACATAATTCCTGGAAACTTGCAAGATGATCACTTGGATCCTCTATTGGTGCTCCTCCAAACTAATTTTTCTGAACCAAATTGATGAGTTCAAGTGAAATATGAAAATTCTAAGCATAAACATTAGGTCTTTGGATACCGTGATAATTGTCCACCACTATAGGCTAGAAATATTCCCTGATAGGACGTTGGTGTAATTGTTCTTATTCATTTCCATTATCTCCTCTTCCATTTCCTCTAGTCAAATTAGCTACACCGAGTCTGGCCTCTAACTGAGCTAATCTTTGAGCCATTTCATCCCTCCCTCTTTGAATTCTATGAAGTTCTTCTGCTTGATTGTCCATTTTCTTTTGCCGATGAATTGACTTTACCGTTCTTTCCAACTCTGGGTCAAACTGTCTTTCTTGCCCTCTAGTGGTTCGGGGTATACAATCCTTTTACAAACAAGTTATGCAGGATAAAAAGAAAACCAACAAGTAAATATCAAACTAGCTATAAAAGCAAACATTCAAACATTCGTCCCCAACAACGGCGCCAAAAACTTGTTCGTGAACCGCAAGTGCACGGTTGTCGAAATGAGTAATAAATCGGTAAGAACCGAGCCGTGTCCACAGGGATTATGAGAAAGTTCAATTCTACGCTAGCTAATGGAAATTGAAATCGGGTTGAGTGAAATATTTAGGAAATTAAAATTAATGTAATTAAAAAAAAAAGCTTAAATAAATTTTTAAACAACTACCCAATTTAATACGACCAAAATAACTATGAATATGAAAAATTTATGCAGTAACCAATTAAGAAAAGATTGCAACAATTTGTTAATTAAAAGTTTTAACGGCAAAGAGTAATGACTTTCTCTTAGGGAGTGATATTTTTGTCAACCTTAATATTGAATTAGCTATCCTCCGCAACTGAAATATCCT
>JANIJH010022572.1:0-11611 GCA_024520975.1 Erythroxylum areolatum | reverse complement strand
CCAAGTAGACGATTTCAGGATTCAAAATATGTAAACATTGGTGTGTAGATATATATAATCTCGTGTATTTTTTCGTTAGTATGTGTATATATATATATATATATATATATATATGTATGTATGTATGTATGTATGTATGTATGTATGTATGTATGTATTTATGTATATAGATCTTCATTTCTTTAATCAAAATTTGAAGTGTTTAATGTCTATTAGTAAAGATGCATACATTTGGCATAAGAGGCTTAGACATGTAAATATGGACCTCTTCTTTAACGTTAACAATAATCAACTTCTCAATAAACTGCCAGGTGTCATAATTGAGAAAGACAAGGTGTAGGGAGCTTACAAAATGGGAAACTATCTAAGAGCTCATTTAAGAGCAAAAAGTTTGTAACTTCCACTATAATTTTATAATTAATTTACATAGTTTTGTTTGGCCCTATTAAGTTACTCGTCTAGGTGGTAAATTCTATACTTTTGTCATAGTCAATGATTTAGTAGGTTTACATGGATTTTAGCAAAGATGAATGCTCTGGATAAAGAGTTCAAAATGAAAACTAGCTCTTTATTACATCAATTTGGAGTGATTTGGAAATAAAGGTTTGAAACCTTTTGTGAATATAATATATCTTCTATAATTTCTCTACACTTAGGGCCCTAAATAAAATAAAGTTTTTGAGAGGAGAAATAGGACATTAAAATATATGACTAAGAATATGATAAATAAATATGATCTTTCGAAGTACTTTTAGACAGAAGACATAGCAATCACATGTCACATTTCTAATAAAGTATACATTAAGGCCAACTTTGGATAAAAGACCTTATAAACTTTGGCATAAGGAGAAGTCAAACATTATTTACTTTAATTTTTTTGGTTATAAGTGCTACATTTTGAACATTAAAGATAACAAAGGAAGCCTTGGTCTCTCACATCATAGAGAAAGAGTGGAAGGTGGTCTGATATGTAGAATGATTATTGCTTAGGAATCTCTAGCACATATGGGTTGCTCCTCTATAGCAAGAAAGAGTGAGATCCTTACTTTGGGATTCAAGGCTTTTTGAAATAAGACTGACTCCTTATGGCTTACATAAACTCGTGCAAATAAGATTTATGAAAGAGAATAGGAAATATCATTTGAATCCGTGACTGCAAATGAGAAAGACTTTCTTCCTTACTCCTTGTTCTTTTTTGCTACATTTTGAACATTAAAGATAATATAGGAAAGTTTGATTCTAAAATAAATGTAATAGTTATCCTCAGTTATTCCTTTATTAGTAAAGCATATAGGTGCTTAATAGGAAGATTTTTGTAATTGAAGAGTCTATGTATATTGTTTTTAATAAATTTAACCCTTTTGTATATAAGAAAAGCTTTGGAGACAACAATGTAGGTTAATCCAAGGATTTAAAGAAATTAGCCATTGAGAAAACATGATTAATCACACCAAAACAACTAAAATGAGCTAAGTGAAAATATTATTAAATAAGGTAAAGGATATAAGAATGATGAGGAGCTTCCAGTAGATTAGAAATTTAAGAAGAACCATCCTATAATTCAAATTATAGGTCATAATAAGGGGTAATCATTAGATCATATCTTATAGACTTAATGCATCTTGCTTCTACTTCTCTATTTGAGCTTAGACTATAGAAGAAGCCCTTAGTGATGAAAAGTTAAGCTCTTACTATAAATGAAGATTTTAATTAATTTGAGAGCACTATGGTGTGGACTTTAGTGCCTAGACAAAGACACCACCAAATCAAAGGTATCAAGTGGGTGTTTAGAAATAAATTAGATGAGTTGAGTACTATTTTGAGAAATAATACCAAATTTGTGGGTAAAGGGTACAATCAAAAGGAGGATATGAGTTTTATGAAAATATTTGCACCAAGAGCTAAATTAGAAGTTATTAGATTATTTCTTGCATTTCCATCTTTTACGAATTTTAAATTATTTCACATAGATGTTAAAAGCATCTTTTAAAGTAGTTTTATTCAAGAAGAAGTTTATATTGATCAACCTATAGTTTTTAAATTCATGATATACCTAATCATGCTTATAGACTTTCTAAAGCTTTATATGATTTGCCAAAAGCTTTTAAAACTTCGTATGATATGTTAAGTGCATTTCTTTGAAAAATGGTTTTCTAAAATCAAGGTTGTCATAACTTTTCTTTATTAAAAAGTATAAGCAGGACATTCCAAATATTCAAATTTATGTTGATAGTATCAATTTTCTATAACTAATAAAAGGTTGTGTAAGGAATTTTTTAAGTGTATGAGTAAATAATTTGAGTGAGCATATGGAAGAGGACAAATTCTTCTTGGACCCCAAATTAAGTCAGTGAAGGGGGCATCTTCATAAATCAAGTTAAGTACACTAAAGAACTACTCAAATGCTTTGGAATGGATTAAGCCAAGCCATTGGGAACACCCCTAAGTGTCACAATTAAGTTGAACAAGGATGAAGAGGGTATGTCGATTGATGTAAAGCTCTACCGAGCTATGATCATTAGTTTACTTCATCTTACCAAAGTAGGATCAAGATTATGTTTAATGTATGTTTGTGCACTTGATTTCAATCAAGCCTAGGGAGTCTCATCTTTTATCTATTAACCACATACTAAGATATTTGTGTGGTACCATCTCTTTAGGGCTTTAGTATCCTAAGAATACATTCTTGGACTTGATTAGATATTCAGATATGGATTATGTTAGTAGTCTCTTGGATAGGAAGAGCACAACTAATACTTGTCAACTCTTAAGAAATGAATTAGTCTTATGGTTTAGTAAGAAATAAATTTCGGTTGCCTTATTAACTGTGTAAGTCAAATATGTGACGAACTATAGTTATTATACACAAATTCTATAACTTAGACAAAAAAACCTTAGAGATTATAACATAAACCTTACAAAAATATCAATTAGGTGTGATAACTCTAATTCCATTTGCCTTATAAAGAACCTCATCAAATACTCTAGAACCAAGCATATAGAAATTAAATATCATTTCTTTAGAGATCATGTGTAAAGTGGAGATGCTGAGTTTAAATGTACTTATATACTACATCAATTGGCCGATATTTTTACTAAACATATGAGTGAGCTAGAATTTGCATAATTAGGAGAGAATTGAGCATTATTGACATAAATTCGCCAAATGGTCAAATAATATAGGCATATTTCTACAAAATTTTGTTATTGTATTTGTTACTGTGTTGGTTCCATACATTGGCAGACTAATACATGAAAGTGATCAACCGATATTATTGAGTGGTCGGCCAATATAGTCGACTTTCTTAAAACTTTATTCTTCCTTTTTGTCATTTTTAGAACAAAAATAACAAAGCTCATGTTTTCTCTAAAATCTACTTGTCCTTCCCTAAAATCTCTTCATAGCAGCCACTTTCACGTTGCACTCTAGCATCCATCTTTATTCATTTCTTTTTCTCTTCGCACATCAGTCAAGGTCTGCTGAAGCAACCCTCTTGGTAAGATATTTTCTCTTCTATTTATGGCGACTCTCCTTATTCTTTAGTGAGTCTCAGCAAAATCTTCATCACAAGTGAACTCCTACACGCCTACAACACTAGACTCCATTAACATTTAACATCATTTCATCCAATTTCTTTTGGGATAAACCCTAACTTCTTTGAATTGGTGGTTATCTAAAATTAATAATTTTTTATTTATTGATCAATTTCTTTTATTTTCATCTTTAAACATGTTTACACATTCAATTTTATGAGATTGCATTTAGATTGAATCAAATTACAAATTGCGGGAGTTAGGGTTTCAGAATTAGGAAATCTTCAATTTCTTACATATTTTCTATTTATTTTTCAAATTTATCCATTATTAGTAAAATTGAAGGTTAAAATATGGATTTGAAACTCCTAGTTGTATTTGACAATAGCTAATTTTGATTTAGTTTCACTTTTACGCATTTTTACTATTATAATTTGGAGGTTTTTATAATTAAATAAAATTGTGCATCTTTTGTGAAGTTGATGGTTGATTACTACAATAGAGAATATATTTAAGCTATTGTCACATATAATTTCATCTAAATTTATCAATTTATGCTCCAATTAAAAATTTCAAATTAGGCACAATGACAAGAATTAGGGAATTTTCAAATTAGGCATAAATTGGACATATTTCAACAAAATTTGTTATATTTACCTTTTATTTGAATTATTTATGGTTTAATTAAACCTTTTCTTAAATAAGTTTATTGATTTTGATCTATCTTATTTCAAATTACTTCAATTTTGACTTTCAAGTCAAGTTCATTTAGTTCATGATGCTTTAATCTTTTAGTTTTCCTATATAAAGTGAATTTTAATCTTGAGATTGAAATCAATAAAGTTGAGATTGGTTGGTGGAGTTGAGATTGATTGTTGTTGAAGTTGAGATTAGTTATAGACCTGTTGAAGTGTTTTTCTTTCTTTTTTTAAATGCAAGTTGTCTTTTGACACTTTTTCAAACTAATTTCTTTACCTACTTATCTATATTAATTCTTCGTAGGTTTCTTTTAAAGTACTTCACTATCTATTTCTCTCTTATTATATTTAAGAGTGGAGAAAGCCCCTCTTTCGTATCTAGAGAGCCTACTAGTCCTTCATCATATCATGCACGTAGTTTTAAGACCTTTTCTAGAGATCAAAATGTTTAGAACCCTGCTGGGATTTTAAGATCTTGTGAGTGATCTCCCCCTCTAGCTCCTCGTACTCTTCTACTGAAATTTTAAGGATAATTATTTTGATATTCACTAAACACAAATTGTTGATATAGTTTTCATGCCTTGCATAAAATTAAGTGATTTCTTATGCATACGAGACCAATTTGGGGAATATGATCTTGTTTAATATTTTGTTATTCAAAGGTGGGAATCGTTGCTTATAAATACTTGTTGAGTCAGTTCCACGAATCTATAACTTTTCTATTGCAATCTACAAGCTTGTATCATTTGTGATGATAACCATCTTTTCTCAAAGTTCTATAGCATAGAGATTCATTTCATTAGTGATCTTATTGATGAAATTTTAGTCATTCCCATACTATAGGATTTTTACTATTACAATTGCCTTACTAAATATAATATTCAACCTCACTCTATGGCTGCTAAAGTTAGAACCATCTTAAAGTTAGATAATAATGTCAAAGTCACTAGAAAACCTAAAGATGTTTGTGGCATTACATTAGTTCTCATTTCCACCTTCTATTTATTAGACATAATTTTGTCTTCTTTAGTAGACATTTTACTTTTCTAGGTCACAATGATCTTTAGTTCCTTTTCACCCTCTATGAGTGAGTATGTTCATATAGGCCACTTTATTTTCACAATATTGTCAATTTCAAAAATACCAAGAAAAGAATTAACATATCTTATATACCCTCATCCTTAGCCTCATCTTTTATTATTTCAACATTCCATTAGTTGATAATGAGGTTAATTTCAACTTTTTATTTAACTCTAATACTTTTCATTGTATAGGCTACTAGTTAGTTGATGGACATATGATTGGACCCACATAAAAAAAACAGTAGCAGCAACAATAACTTAACAATAAGGCTCTTTCATATTACATTGATACTCATGAGCTTTCAGTTACATTGTTGAGTTGTATGCATATAGTGAGACTCCCTACTTCGAACCATATTACGATTCTACTATATAATCTCACTTTAATATGCTTGAGTTTTAGGTTGCCTTACCTTAAGATAAAGCTTAGCTCATATGAGATTGCATCAAGGACTTGTTGCTATTAGAGACAACATCACAGACATATACATACTCATTAACTCTTGATTTCCTTCCCTAACTAGTTAATTTATTTTTTTAGCTTCAAAAAAGAGGGAGAGAGAGAATTAGTGATATTAGATGTATTTAAGGGGATTTGTTGTATTTTTGTTGAATTAAAATGTACATTGACATTTTATTTGTTATTAGTGGTTAATTTTATTTTACTAAACTTGTATTCTTATTTTGCTTGATGATGTGTATGAATGACAAATGGTCTATCATTTAGCATTCTGTTTTGTATTGCATGAATTAAAGGGGAGTGAAATATTCATATTACTTTGATATTAATAGATTATATGTCATTAAATGACTAATCTCATTATTGTCTTATTAATATCCCAACATATCTATTCATTATAAGAAAGGTTACAATCTATGTTTTGATGATAACATAGCATAATTACCACTAATAATTTGTTCTTTGATTTATTAAAAAGAAAGCAAACTAAAATGAAGTCAAACAAATAAATTCAAATCAAGAAGAAGATCAAGGCATTAGTTTACAAATTTTATAATTTTTTTATATCTCCTACTTGGTTGTTTTAATTCTTTAGGAGCTCTTTGTACATAAGTATATCATATTTAACACTCAATGTATAAATCATTTCTTTTATTAAGATCATAATCAAATTTTGATTCAAAGAAAATCCTCTTCATCTTTATAATACTCTTTGGGAAACTTTTAAAATATTTTTTAGATAAAGTTTTGTTAAATAAGTGGAGTTTGATCTTTGAAAGATCTTCAAAAAAAATTAAAATAAGTTTTTAGACACATTGATTGACCAACATGTAGGTTTGGTCGACCATCATAATGATTCTGCAGATAATGGTTGACTAATGCGTAGATGTAATCGACCAATATATCAAGATTTTTGAAAATTTGTGTACCATAAGTTTGTATGTGATATTGGTCGATACATAGATTAACCAATATAACACATAGGTTGATCAATGTGCTAGATTGGTTAACTAATGTTATTATTACTAACCATTGTAAATACATCAAAATTTGGTTATTTAATATCTTTATGACATCTAGGGGTTACAATAACATATTTACAAAAAATTTGGCATTTACAAGTATTCATTCATTGGCTATGATGTGAATGAGAGTCCTTGAACATTAAATTGAGCATGTAAGGTTTATTTGAGTTGTAAATATCAATTGGGTTGGCTTTACTATGTTTTGGGTGTACCCAAAAGCATTAAGGTTTCTTTCACCTTTCAAGGAAGATTATATAAGGTTCTTTTTTTTCCAATTAAAGATTATTGTAAGAATTTCCTCTTTTCTAATTAAATATTATTATAAAAAATTTCATCTTCACCTAATTAAAAGAGGAGATTATTGGAATCTCAAAAGAGGTTTGAAGATTTGATGTAGGCAAGAATTGATTGTCAAACTATTATAAAATCAGTTTGCAATTTTCTCATCCTTATACTCTTTACTTTATTTTTGGTTGATTCATTGAGTTTAATTAAATTGTCATTATATTTTATCATTCAATTTAAAATCTATTAAGGGTTTTCATTAAGTTGCAAAAATTTCTCTTTAAATTCATTATCACTAATTCACCCTATTTTAGGTGCCAATAGGGATAAATACTTCTCTATGAAATAATTTAAGATCTTACTCAGTGCTGTATTCAACTGAGGTAGGATTGTGTTCCCTTTTCGATAACTATGTTTTTGCTTATTATATATTCCCCTCCTTTCTTTGGTTCATTGCACGGATGCTTTACTAAATCACTTCCTCCTGTTATGCCTATTTGATTATGTTAATTGTAGGGATCTATTTTTGATCCCTTTGTTGTATCTCTTCAAGATTGTTACATTTTTTCCTTCAACAATGACTATTACATAGGTTAATGCCTTTGTAAATCTTTCTTGTAAGTTATAGTTGCTTTGGCGAGATTCAAGTTTAAGATGTGAATTGTCTTTATATTGAAATCCTAGACGTAATGTCGTAGACTTTCTTCATGTATTTAGACTATATCAAAAAGTATCATAGAGTCAGGTTTACGCTTGCTACTTGTGAAATGAGTTTCAAAACATATCTTGAGCTAAGTGAATCTTGCTACAGACCTATTGGGCAATTTGGTTCCTTCACAAGACCATTTGGTTTCCCTTTCTAATTAAATAATTAAAAATATTAATCATGATACAATGCTTTAAAGTTTAAAGTATAATAGTAGCATCACTTACAAAAAGAATATCAACTAATAAGAACTTCTATTAATATAATCATTCTACATTTGTATAGCAATTGTATCCCACTTTTAAGATATAATGAAGTTATAATAAAGTGATATTATACTCCACTTGAGAATTTGCATCTTCATTTATACTTTTCATGATATGCTCCTAAGTTTTAGCATAAGCATTAAATAATTCATTGCTTTGTTCATACATTCTAATAAAATTATAAACCACACAACAAGCAATCACATTATATTTTGCTTCTTCATATCATAATTAGACATATGAAATTGTAAGGATTTTTGCTTATAAAACGTAAAAAACATCTCTTAATAACATTTCTCAATTAAAAATACATGTTGATAAACAATTCCTATGAACCTTCTGGTCTTTCTCTTCTTTATAGTCTCTTCTCTCACTTTCATATGTTGAAAGAAATCTAAACCTAATACTATAGCCTATGCTAAGTAAATAGAACTTACTTGAACATATAAAGAATATAATATTAACAAAAATCTAACAAAATTGATCATAATTACTATATTTTTATAAGATGTTGTAATACCATGCGAGGCTATAGAACATTAATTTGTTAAAATTAATATTGTTTTTAAAATAACTTGCGATACCTTCACATCTAGTCATTATATACGTCAAACTCATGTCAAATAAGCAATAACAAATGATATTTTAAGTTAGATCAAATCTTTTACCCCTACATGGCATTGGTTAATCGATTTTAAGCATATGCATCAATGTGTAATGTTTATTACTCCTGTACAATCCTACAAAACAAAATTGTTTTTATTAAAATGATTAGTTAGATATAAAGGTATAAAAAAAATATTAATAAAGTAATGCATATACCTAAAACTATGAGAAGTAATTTGAATTACATTGAATCTCAAGAGATGTACTATTAAAGCACTATATGACTTTTTTTGTAAGACAATTAACTGTATATAAAACTTTACAAAAATATTTTGAAATAATCCAAGTTCAATTTTGAAAACACTTTGTACTGAGTCTAATTGTCTTACTATGCCATATCGGTATCAAGAAAATTGCAATTTATTCCTCCATATTAAATGAGTAGTTATCTTTAAACATCCTAATTTTTCAACTTATTACATAGACTTAAGAAAATTGTTTTGCCAATACTTAATAATTTTTCTTAAATCCTTATGAGATTCTTATTTAAAGTTTCACTATTCATGACCTGATAAAGTAGAAGTTCTAATAGTTGCTTGTGCAAATGAAAACATCTGTACTATTTCACAGCAAAAGAATAAAAATAGTCTCGATTATTTCGTTATCTAAATCTAATTCAAAATTTGATAAGGAGGTCTATGTATGTACAACAATGGCTCTTAATAATCAATAAAGACTTTAAAATATAAATGTTAATATTATTTTTAATGACTAAAATATATAATATAAATTTAAGAAGTTCACATCAAGCATCAAACCAAAAGGTTTATGTAACACATACACTTAAGATGTTAAACTAGGGAATAGTTCTTAATATAAAAGTTCCCAAACCAGTAATGTTCATTGCTTGATAACATGAAAATATAACCAAAGAGATAGTATCCAATCTATTTTTCTTGTATTTGGCATGTACATAAAAATCTCCCTATTTACTGCTTTTCCATATTGCACACCCTTAAGACTTCATAGATTCCATTATTATATCAATCTCTTAATTAATTGATGAAACTTTAAAATCCATTTTCTCTTGTATCATATATTTTCTTAAGTAAATCATTTTTTTCTTTTAGATTATTAAACATTTATGGCCAAGAAAATTTCTAAAACATTAGAATACATTCTTTTTACCTTCTTCATTTTGAGAGATTTCTTTTTCTTAAAAAGAGAACTTGCAACTTGATCTTGTTTTGTCATTAAAAAAAGAAACTTCATCAACTTCAATTCTATAATATGCTTTTGCGATGTTTTATGGAAATATAGTTGATTGATGTGTATGCAAATTAGTTGCAATATTGTTTTCAAAAATATGACATAAGTCTGAAAGTTTTTTGTATGTTTTTTCTTGAATATGTGAGTGATTTTATGCACCTAAAATGATGAAAATTTTTAATTAAAAAATAGTATATATTAGTAAGTAAAGCAATATTTGACCTTAAGTAGATTGTCATAACATTTATTTGTAATATTAACTTCATCAGTGAACAAGTTATAATCGATTCTAGATTTTATTAGTAAATTCTTGAAATTATTCAATCTAACACTTAATTTACTATACTTATTCTTCAATTAGAAATCAGTATAATTTTTATAGAATTTAGTTTAAAGATCTATATTAATATTCTTCCAATCAAATTAAGAGAAAGTAATAATCATTGAATTTTCTTTCTTCACTTCTTCAATCATCAATGAATTTAAATATTCTATTGCATTATTTCACACCTCATTCTTTTAATTTATTTTCACATAATAATTTGATTCATCACTAAAAATAATTAAATATGAGTGATTTTTAGAAAGAAAAGTATCTCATGCAATAATTATATATAAAACTGAAAAAATGACAGTAGACTTGAGAAAGGTAGCAATTTACAACTTTTTAAACACCTAGAAATTGTTCTTTGAACTGAATGTCAATGTTCAAAGAGCACTAAATTTGCTTTCTTTCCATATAATCCTTTGGAATACACCTGACTAAAGTGAATGTTGGAAGATGTCCTGTTAAGGTGAAAAGAATAATAATAATATCCCTCAATGTCAAACAGCAAGGATATAATACCACCATGACCGATAAATCTGCGTATAGCAGTCAGGTTTTTTGTAATGAACAATTACAAATAAGCCTATATTGCTTGTATTTCTAAAGGTGCAAGAAGTAGAGCTTGTATTTATCTGAAACTTGGTTTGGTTATCCAGGTCGTATGTATCCTTTGCAGATTTAATTAATTTTTTTATTGAAAGAGGAAAAGTCTCCTAGTGTATTATCTTAGTTATTTTCTAACTCAATTTGACACGTCAAAAACTTCATATAAAAGAAGTTGCAAGTTCTAGTGACGTATTCATAGGAAAAACAAAACGGCATGAGGTTGCAGCTTGTCAACACAATTTTCCTTTATTTACAAGATAACCAAAATTATGTAATGTTTATTTAATTGGATGGCCAACTTCACCATATGGACATTGTTACAAGAAGGTAAACATTGCTGACTCTACATGACTAATCAGTTGTGCTTAACATCCTAAGTTCCCTAGCCTATATCTGACTTAGTTGGGATAATATCACCGAACCATTACCTACCCGAAAAAAGATAGTTCAAATACTATTGGTAAACCTTAGACAACAGAAGTTTCAAAACAAAATAGAAATCATAGTCTATGCAATTGCAACCCTTCCGGACTTAGTATTATCACACCATGGGCTTGACAGTGACAATAGAAACACTATGCAACCCTTCTGAACTTAGTATCCATGGACTTGACACTGATAACAGAAGCACTATGCGATGCTAACCTACTGTTGGGTGATGAGTGAGACTGTAACACCCCACTCCCGCATGACCTGAACCCGACATCGATGGTGATATCCGAGTCCGTGCCCTGTGAGGGTGGCGT